>JANHFJ010001441.1:15543-29058 GCA_032468195.1 Cerberus rynchops | reverse complement strand
TTTATACTTTTAGTTCTCAGTCATAGATCTAGGAAAGACAAGATATAACCCATTCCTATACGGATTGTCTCTCTACATTCGACGGAGAACACGCAGTCTCCAAATATTGATGGTGAAATGACAGAGATCAAAATTAAAGAATAATTTACATCGAAATCTAACTCAAGTATATTGAATCTATCTCTTTCATGTTAAAAAATATTTAAAAGTTTTCGATGTCCTAGGAAACTATTTCCAAGGTGATGGTTAATCTACCTCAACTATAGGCTTAGGACTTTATTTTTCCTCCCCAGCAAAATGGTTTATTTTAAATTCACTTGGTTGTTTCAAAAATTCATTTCATTTTATTTTGATAGAACCAATGCAGCAGTAAAATTGGAACAGTAAGTTATATTTTATGTGGAACATCTTGCATTTTTGTTACTAGTCTTGTATTATACTTGCTTTCCCCTGCAATTATAGTTCTGTTGCTAGTATTGGATTTTGAAATTATTTTCCTGGCATTGACTTGCAGATACAGATATGTGAAGCACAAAATCTAAGATGGTGCCAAGTAGATTTGGAATACAAAAACTATACTTGCACAGGAAACAATTCTAGAAATTCTGCTTCTGCTTCTCCCCAGAGTAACTTAGTACAACTTTTATTTTAAAATCACTTTAGATTTCTTTCAAATGACTTGACTTGCTGTTTAACCTTCCAGGCATTTACAAACTTACATTGAATATTTATTCAGCTTGGTTCTAACAAATGAAAGAACCACCTTATATTATTTCCTTATAAACTAGAGATTGAAACAAATTTTGTTATAATAGATGTTTTAATTGTCAGAAGAAGTCATTACATTTTTTTTTAGCCCACCTCCACCCAACGAGACATATACGGTAACTATGTAATGCACATCTGCTATATTGGCTAAGCGGTATAAGGAACAGAAGCTCAGCAACAACTGGGATTTTTGACATTGTGAAGTGTATGAGATTAGGAAAAATAAACAGGCAAATTAATATTTATGGCAAACGCACATGCACTGGATGTCTTCATAGCAGCCATCATCCTTTTTCAAGAGTTATATTATCAATACTTTTCTTCTGGACTAAGTTCTATTGATTGTCTTTCAGCCCAAATTACCTCACAGTAATGTAGTGGGGGGAAAGGGGTTGGGAACACATTTTGTATTGCTCATAGATTAGAGGCTCATTTCAACTGAAATATGACTAAATACTAAATTGGTGAGAATTATTGGAATGCATTTTAATTTTCATTTCCAGCTGACTTCTGAAACATAAGCAGGGCATTAATAAAGAGTGGCATCTTTTATTTATTACATTTACATCCCACTTTTCACTCAAGACTCACTAGAGTTGCTTCCTTCTATTTTTCTCCAAAACATTCACCCTGTGAGTTCTGTTACGCTGAGGGAAAGAAAGATTGACCCAGTGAGCTTCTGTAATTGAAGGATGGACTGGAGCCAGAATCTCTTTGCTCCCAGTTCAGTTCCTTCACTACTACACCATTTTGCCATTCTGGCACCCATGAAATCTTTTTGCCATTATTTATACCAGTTCTCATTCAGTTTGATGAAAGAGAATTAGTATTAGAAACAGTAACTTCAGAGAGATTCTCGTATCTGATGCAGTCTGGTGTTATCCATATTTAGTTATAATAAAGTCACAGTTATATATGGATATCTTGTCTTTCATTATCTAATCATATCTTGTCATGTCAGGAATGCCCTGCTTTCATATGCTTTTAATTAAATCCCAAGTGAAACCAGTGATGTGAGCACTATCTAGAGTTGTTTGATGGCAGGAGGCTGTAAATCTAATAAATAAATGCAAGAACTCCTCTATTCCCCATTAGTGCTAAGGGGCATTGCTCCTTTATGAAATAATCGGAATGGTCTCCTTTCTAGGAGAAATCTTCCATCCAATTTCTTTGCTTGCAGATTTGATTAAATTTGAAAGGCCCTTTGAGTCCAAATCTGAAGTGGTCCACCATGATCTCTTATAACCAAAGGATATTAGAGGGCTTTTAGAGCCACATGAAGGAGGATCAGTAAATGAGATGAGAGGCACTTTTAATTGCAGCCCTGACAGATATTTGTTCAGCCAAGATAACTTAAGATTTGTGTGTGTGTGTGTGTGTTCTTAAATGCAGGCATAGTCCTCTCTGAGATTTGAAAAGAGTTAGACAATTCTTTAGGAAACTTATGCCTCACAAGTTTATCTACAGAGCACTCAAAAAGTCAAAATGATGGCTGCAACCAAACAATCACACTTGCATCCACCACACACAACAAGAGACAAGAGTTTATGATGGTCTCCAGCTTGACTGTTCTGGATGTGCCGCTGATCCCTCATCTTTCTTTCTTACCTGTTGATTGGAAGAGAAGAACTTTTTCGCCATGACATGTGAAAATATGCTACTTTTCATAGCTTAATCAATAGAACACTGTTTTTCTTGAAATTCTTTTTCAAGATATGGGGAAGCAAGAGTGTACAATCATGTAGAGCAAAACAACACAGCAACATAAATCAAGTAATCCTAATCAGCATTATTAAAAATACTGTTGGAAGTGTCATGAATAAATGTATCATGTATATCAATAAAGTATCATGAATAAATAACTAAATAGCTTTACTTTCACTACAAACCCCCTACAAAGTCTTCAGCTTTCTATTTCAAAAAGAAAAGGTTGAACATTTATCCATAATTCACACGTGGGCAAAAATAGCTTTTCCAAATAAACTCTATTTTTATCAACAGTATCTTAAGAGGAGAGATTCATCCTTAGCTATATCACAGACTAAGGCCCAACCATTAACAAGTACCAAATTGGTACTATGCATGTATGCTTCAAAACAAGTAATGAACAAAATTAAAAATGTGTAGTTATTATGACCAAACTCATCTTGCAATACATTCACTGAGTATATCTTTGTGTTTTAAGAATTAGGCGATGCTTCATCATTGTCTATTTACTCTATTTACTGTCATAAACCTTGTACACATTTCTACTCAGAGTACACCTAAAAAAATGCTTATATTAATAAGTAACATAATCTTTATAGTATAAGACTTTAAACTGTCCCTTTATTTGGGGAACATAAAGTATGCCATAGATATGGAGAAGTTTAAGTATTTTCTTCCTCATAAAACAAGATAAAGAAAGATACCCACAAGATGAACTGACTTCTGATGACTGCAAGGTCAGATCCATGCATTGTTATTGTGTGACAAAGATCATCTGGCTGGGGGAATGGGAATGGTGTCCCTTTTAAAAATGAGGATGGTAACTGGAGCTGGGCAGCTGAAACCTTGCCCCCTTTACAAGTATCCATATATCAACATGCAAAAAAGTGGATGGACTTCAATCACACAATTGCAATGCCATCTAGATTTTTTTTTTTACTTCCCATGGCCACTCCTGGATTTGATAAACCTCTTCTTTTAAAGCAGACATATAGGGAGATATTTTTGGAAACTACTTGAAATAGAGACAAATATTAGACTTTCCTACCTCATTCAGATTGGGATTCTGCCAAATCTCTTTGGTGCATTGACATCCCATGGCCAATGGTGACCCATTAATTAGGAACCTTATATACTCCAAAGGTTCACCATTGGGATGCCTACCCACAGACACAGAAAGAAGAGATTGCACTGTCATTTGTCAGAAATAATGTAGGGTCTCCTGTTTGGGTGGGGAGGTTGGACTAGATGACCTACAAGGTCCCTTCCAACTCTATTAATCATTTAAAGGTAGGATATTAATCAAATTAATAAAGATGAATAAACATAAATGCTAGAATGAAAGCTACTAGCAGCTGGGTTTCAATGTTGAATCACCACCATAATTTAATTTAACCAATCTTTTAAGAAGAAAGCATGACATTCCACTTAATATGCTTCCTTTATCCTTATAAGGAGTTAGTACAGGGAACATCCAAACAGATACAGTCAGAAGTGTTCTCTTCTGGAGAGATATATTTTTGTTTTTATCAGTGCTACAGGATTGTAAAAATATTTGTGTGCAAACAAAAGGACATTTGTACAATGATTTTTGTATAAATTTTGCATATCACAGTACAAGTAAATCCAATAAAGAACACTCCTCAATCATCAACTTTGTGAAATATCGCTAACAGGAAAAAAAACCATTTTAAATTGTGGTTCAACCCATTCAAAACCTCTTTTCTTTTGCTTCCAGGCTGCTTAACTGACAGGAAGCATAACAGACCTGTGTCACTATTCTTATTGTGGCAATCAGTGTACAGATCAAGTGTGTTTTATTTGTAACCTTGATTTTTTTTTCGTCTTTCACACGAATGTGAAGTTTTGTCATAGCTAATAATTGATCTGACAAAAGTGTTCACAGTTACTTGAAGGGTGCCTTTGGTTACGAAGACAGATTTTAAAAAATAATGAGTCTTTTTCCTGTGGGGGATTGTGAACTGGTAATTAGCATCTATGACCCAATATTCTCAGCAAATAAGAGTAATAGCAGTAATTTCTAGCTTTATGTTGAGTGGTACTCTAATATTACCAGCACTTCTGTTGCATTTGTAATTAACTGCAAGCAATTATTACAGTCAAAAAAATATATCCTAATGCTCCTAGGTAATAAAACAAAAATTGAAATGATGTTTGTAAAATTCATATGTTCCATGCTGTGTATACTGATTTCATTCAGAGTGTTGTGATTATAGACATAACTATTTATTAAAATCCTCTTTTATGTTTCTGCACATGTGTATCATTCCTAATGTTTATGGAAACTATATTCTCCTCATTTTAATTCAGTAGAGTTCCCACCCACGATGAGTTTTAATTAATGTTTTGATTTTCAGGTTGCTATGGAATTCAAATGCTGGACATTGGGCCATTGAATAAAACATGGCAGGCATTTGTAAAAAAAGAGTTTGTAGCCCTGGAATTAAATGTTTTGCATTTAGTATAAGAACACAGTAGACTTTAAACCATAAGTCAAGTCAAAATTGGCATGTTTTACAGATAGTGTTACTTAGAAGTATTTTAATATATGGAAGATTTACTAAACAAAATACATTCTGATTTTCTTGTATCTTTTAGGAATAAACTGGAAGAATGAGCAAAGGCAAATGTAATATTGTGTGGAACATACCACTTTTTACAATTGGATAGTGAGTAAGGTAGTTTATAGTGAGAATATTAGTCTCTAACAACAATATATGTTTAAATGGCATTAATAATTAATATAGCTTATATTATGAACCCACTAGAATTCATAAAATAAAAAAAACAGGAGAGGAACTACCAGACCCATGTCATCAATGAGAGCCCAATAGAGAGAATGAACAGCTTCAGATACCTCAGTGTCCACATCACGCAGAAACTGTCATGGTTCTGCCACATCAACACCATAGTGAAAAAGGCTCAGCAGTGTCTCTACCACCTCAGACGCTTGAGAGACTTCAAAGTGCCCTCCAAAGTGCTTAGGAATTTTTACTCCTGCACCATAGAGAACATCCTGACAGGAAACTTCACAACCTGGTTTGGGAACAGCACCATGCAGGACAGATGACCTCTATAGAGAGTAGTGCAATTCACTGAGCACATCATCCGCACCAAGCTCCCTGAACTGCACTCTATCTACAATAAGCAATGCCAGACTACAGCCAAGAAGATAGTGAAGGACCTCAGTCACCCCAACAACAGACTGTTGTCTATGATGCAGTCAGGAAAGCACTTCCTCTCCCTGAAAACCAACACAGAAAGACTGAGGAGAAGTTTCTTCCCACAAGCAGTACGGTCTCTAAATCAGGACAACACTCAGGATTAAAACAGTCATATACAGTCATACTGACCATTGCAAATTGGATAGACACTCCTGTCAGAACAACGGACATTGTATTTTATTTTTTATTCCTTCTCTTCTCTAAGTATGCATTTCCTAACTTACTCCCTTATCCTTCCTACAGTCTATTCTCCTTGCTCTCCTTAATTTTATGGTCATGGGCAGTCATATAAGCATTTCACTACATATCGTACTGTGTATGACTGTTTATGTGACAAATAAAATTAGAATTTGAATTTGAATAAAATAATAAAAGAATATATTTAATTGTTTGAAGGCATAATGTTTGAGGCATACAGTGACATACAAGATTGTTCACCTCTAATGAGCTTTTGAATAAAAAAGTGTTTTAATGTAGACTACTATTCAGCAAACTTGCATACATCATGCCAGTTTTAAAATATGCTGTATGTGTATGTGCCCATATCTCATGTCCAAATATTCAGAGATCAATTTTATCTGATCTCAGGGATTTAATTTAGAAAATTGAAGGAACAGGAAAAAACCTTGTAATCTTTAAAACTTTAAAAAAGTTATTAACAAATGATACTTTTTAATGCAAATGAGTGGAGAAATTATTAAGTGCCTAACTGGGGATCAATCATATGGAGTATATTTCATTTTAAAATAAGTGAATTGATTCATAAAATAAATGAAACTAATTTTCTTCTGAGCTTGAGCAATGTATTTTTGAAATTCAATCTTCAAATACAGTTCAAAGACTACAAGCAGATTTCATGTACGTCTCATCAGTCTCTTTTAAAACAACATTTTTTTAAAAAAGAATGAAGGCTCTATTATGGTCATCAAGAATCCATTGTGTCTTAGACCAAATAAATAAAATGTGAATCTTCAAAATGTATATAGATATTACATAGATATAAGATTTGAGAAATGTCACTCTAATATTAGTTGATGGGGAAATAAATTAATATAGTGTGTAGTATACTATAATTTTTACTAATTTTCAAAAAGAAAGGCAATCGTGTTCATAAATAACATAATTGGTAAATAATTGATAGTTTTAATGTATTAGATTCATCATTTCTTTGAAGGGATGCGTTGAGCCTGTCCCAAATCATTAATATATTGTGGTTATAATATTTCTCATATTTATGTATATTTAAAATTGCCATCAGCTCAAAATACTAATTACCACTTTGAGATGCCTCAAATGAATTAAAAATAAAGCTTGCAGTTTATAATATCTGTCTGTCTGTCTATCTATCTGTCTATCATCTATCTACCACATCATCAGCTTATTAGTAGTTAGTGACAAGTTTCCCTACAATTTTTATTAATAGTTATAATGTTTGATTAATTTTAGCAGTTTATTATTTGTTCATACAGTTAATTAATGTTGTATTGTGTTGTATATTTATTACATTTTTGTAAGCTCCCTAAAATCACAAGAATGCAAACACTTGTAAATAAATATGTATGTTGTTTTTAAGATAACATCCTATTAAATTTTTGAGTGGATAGCAATAATAAAACTTCTATAGTAAATCTTCAAAAGAGAACCCATCAATATTTCTTCAAGAGAAGGATGATAAAAATCGATTATTTCATACTGTTGCATTGTTCACATTTTGGGCTTTTAGAATAAATTCCTACATCAGTGTCTTTTAGTATACAATACGTAAGGAACTAGAAATCAACTTAAGATAAAATACAATACCTGTAGGACAGCACTCAACAACCTACATCTTATGAGCTAAGTGTAGTTTATAGTGTTTGGAATAGAAATGCAAAATTGATGATATCAAGGCTGGTAGAATTTTTATGCATGTGATGGTGTCAAAAGCATTATTAGGAAACATTGAAATGATATATTTCAAGAATGGATTGCTGATATGTATTATCTTACAACACTGGATTTAAGTATTTGATATAAAAAGTCAAGAACAAACAATTTGGGGAGGGTGAATTGTTTTGCTCATAAGCTATGTTTCAGGCCTTTAAAATATTTTTTTTTATTTTTAAACTAAAATGTAAAGGTATATTAGCACTGCCCTGTTAATAATTTTATATTAACATATATATTGATACTGTTGATGTCTAAAGTTATATTAGTACTATTAACTTTTTATATTATATTAACTTTTTTAATATTAACATATATATTAACACTGCTGATGTATGAAAGCACTGAACAGCAAAGTTAATTTCCTGGTAATCTCTAATGGGAAACAAAAGAAATACTGTGCATCTAGCTTTCAGAAAAACAGCAGCAAAAGTAAACTAAACCAAATCTGCAAATACTGGTGGGAATAATGACAACTTTGTGATGAGTTTATGACATACATTCCTTGAGTGCCACTGGCCATCATATGTTGCCTAACCCTAATTCTGCTTTGAAACAATACAATGTTTAGTAAATAGTTATGTTAGAATAACTAAAATTACTGTATTATTTATTGTTGACATAATTTAGTGATTATGCTAACTTCTAATTAAAATCCATTAACGTCCAAGATGCAATGGAGTAATTTCTGGGCTCGGACATATAACCCAGCAATTGAAATTAAGTTTATTGACATTAAAGGTGCAAAGTTAGGATTAAAGTGGATTATTATAGACCAAGACAGTGTAGCTTCAATAGAGTATACATAATGTTACTAGAATGAGGTGAATCCCAAATGCTTTTCTGAAGTTTTAAGTTCACTAGTTTTTTAGACGAATTAAAATCAATAATCCTTAAAAAGTAAGATGGCATTGTCACATTAGCAAAGAACATCATATTAGTAACATGGTTTTAGAATTTCTAAAACTAGTTAGTAATTTATATTTGCATGTTCTGTTATCTATGAACCGTCTACAAGACTATTGGATGTTCTGTTCTTATCTGCTTACAGTTACTGTACCTTCTTTGAGTGAGTTATTGGCTAATCATCATTCAGTATATCTGAAGGCATTTTTAATAATATTTTCATGTTTGAACCTTGCGCAAATAGAAATGTCTTTTTTCAGTAAAATTTATTTTTCAACGTGTGATTTGATATATTGTTTATTTCCATAAAGAGAAACTTTAGATAAGCCAAAAGAAAAAAGAAAAAAGACTAAAATACAGCTAAGGGGTTCTTTTCTCATTGTCCACAGCCCTCAATAGTTTTAGCCTTCTATAATTGAGTTATATGATTTCTTTCATTATAAAAGCTATTTATGTAGTATTTCCATACTACTGCTATTGTGCAATTTGAAGCCCGGTTCCTTAAATTTCCACCTAATCAAATGCAGGAAGACTGTTCTAAAGAATTTTCATAATCTTGAATTGCCGAGGAAGAAGCAAATGTGGAAATTATGAGTAATGCATTTGATGGACTTTTAAATCCAGACTCTCAACAATTGAGATTATGAGTTCAAAATCTAGTAAGTAGAAAATACAATAAGTTTGAAGAAAATGTTTTATCAAGTGCTCTGCCTTGGTTTTTACTCTCATTTGCTTTTATGAGAGGCATTAGCATCTAATCAGCAGACAGGTTGGAAAATTTTATTGCAATGCATAATAATGTTTTGCTCGTCATATTTCTTCTTTCATGTTCCCTTGTTCAGTATCTGCTCACTATGTACATGAATTCTAAGCTGTTTGTCCCTTGTTTATTTTTTTTAACAGAATTATATTATACTTTGATGTTTATTGACAACTGGTTTATGGTTAATATTGCATACTTATATATGTGCCTATATTGCTAGTATACTAAATTTACACCTAATGCAGTTTAGAATGTCTCTCAATGTATTATGTGCCTTAAATAATACTCATAGCCTAAGAGATGAGTTGTAGATTTTAATACCATCTCAAATTAATAAACAAAAAAATATTCATGTATTTAAAAGTAAAGGCATTATCCTAAATTCATGTATCTGTTTTCATACATTTCTAAATATTTGTTGACTTGAGGAATATTATGTTCAGAAAGGCTATCTGCTCATGTTTCACAAGACAATATTATTTAACTTTTTTTTTTTTGGTGGAGTTCAATAAGATTTCTTATGAAAGAAGGCATCAATTGGGGTTCATAGAATTTCAAACTTGATCTACCAAGATCTGAATTTCTTATCTTGGATCTGCCATAAAGCCAACTGGAACAACCCCACATATGCCACTATGTGCTTCTTGAAGGAAAAAAAAACAGGATGCAAGTTTTATAATACGAAGCTGGATCCAGCCTGTTAGGTGAGAATGCTTGCCAGCTGGCAATCCTAAAAGAGAATAACTCTTAAAGGTTTCCTTAAATTTCTTTCTATGCAAAGAACAAATTTTCCCAGAAATTTGTTCTCTTTTAATTTTTCTCTCCAGCACATTGCTCACCTAATGTGAATAGTGCATATTTATATAATGCACTATTAAAGACAGAGAAATTAGTAAGTAAGCCTTGGACAATGCTTCCCATATTGTTAAAATATACCCAGCATTCAATGGGAGATTTACAATCCATAAAGCATTTAATTACAATCCTAAATATAGGATGAAGGAGGACACAGTGGCTCAGTGGCTAAGACACTGGGCTTGTCGATCAGAAAGGTCTGCAGTTCAGCAGTTCAAATCTCTAGCACTGTGTAATGGAATGAACTCCTGTTATTTGCCCCAGCTTCTGCCAACTTAGCAGTTCGAAAGCATGTAAAAAATGCAAGTAGGAAAATAGGGACCACTTTGGTGGGAAGGCAACTGCATTCCGTGTGCCTTTGGCATTTAGTCATGCTGGCCACATGGCCATGGAATTATCATCAGACAGCACTTGCTCTTCGGCTAAGAAACAGAGATGAGCACCGCTCCCTAGAGTCAGGAATGACTAGCACATATGTGTGAGGGGAACCTTTATCTTCACCCAAATATAGGATCAATTGGAAAGTTCCTTCAGATCCACCCCAAGGCTCTCAATTTTCCTTCTATGCTTATTCAAAGAGGGAAGAATAAGAAGAAGATGGAAGAAAATCACCATCCTTCTTGAAAGGAATATTGTCTAATCTTTACCACATGATGCCTAATCCCAGAAATCCTTCTATGTTTAACTCAACAAACCACTGAAATTATCCTTTTACAACTGACTTTTCCCTATGTTCACTGACAATTTCGTGGAAAACTGTCAAAAATAGGGTTTTACCTATTGATGTTTTGGTTCAGCCATAGATTTCACTTCTTGCTATAGCAATAATTCAAATTCATTTCAGGTAGACTCTTGCAGCCAGTCTAAATGTGAGTTGAGAGAATCTGGGCATATTATAATTATGGATATTATCATTCACAGGTCACATTTCCAAACCTTTGTTCTACGTACTTCTATAAAGCATGCCATAGATTGGGTTATGTGCCAGACATAACGTGAAACAATTGTGGAACAGCTTAATTACATGCTGCATTCTGCACAAATCTACTCAATTCACATTCTCAAATGACAATTGGCATTTGTAAATTGCTTCTAAGTGGGACCACTGCTCAGGGGGCTTTGCATATTGAAGGTCTAATCCTTTGCATCTCCAATTTCTTTTAAATAACTTCAAGAGAACAGGTCATTTTCTGATATCTTGTGGGCTTGTTGCCAGTTGTAGTAGACAATAGCAGCTTACACCAGGTGTAGCTCAATGGTGACCAACCTTGTGCAGCCATTCTATAATCTTAACATCCCTAGTCTTTGACCATCTTTGTTAGGTGGAGTTGGTGAAAATTGTAATAGAGCAATATTTGAAGGATCATTTGTTCCCAATTCTGGCTAAGACAAAGAATTACGGTAGTGTCATATATGTTAACTGAAAGTGAAAAAGGCTTGCAAGCAATTCAGAGATATATTGTGGGCTATGTTTGCATTAAAAAAAATTGAGTTATGTTCAGTGGTGGTATTCAGCCTGGTCACACCAGTTCTTGCAAACTGGTCGTGGCGACGAGCATTTGGCCCCGCCCTATCCTGTCCTATATCCCCTTCTTTTTTTCCCTTTCTTTCAGCTGAATCATGTGGAACAGCTGTTTTGCGCACCTTTGCAGTCTTCCTGCTCACCCATGCTGCCTCCGGTAGGTCTAAAACGTGCAGTTTAGAAGCTGCGCGGCAGCAAAACGCAAAGACAGTAGTAAAAGTGGTTGCATCCCACCACTTGTTAGGTTTGCCAGCAATATATAGGATCTGGCTTCTTGGCTTTATTTGATATTTCAGCTTTGGAGCTGCAGAATGATGTACAGTGTGTCTTTAAATGACTATTTTTTTTTCCAAAGGAGTAAACGGCAACTAATTAAGTGAAACTGATAATTCAGAGACATTCACACTGCAGCAAACCACCACATTCTCAATGCTCAATTGAGCCAATAACAATGATGAAGATGATGCTGAAATGGTTGGGGACAGCAGAGTGTGTAATAATGGCAGGTTCTCCCATTTGCTTTCGTATCTTATCATAATTGTATTTTTCTAGTGACAAGAATGAAAGCAAGCAAAAGTATCTCTTGGATGTAGAACTGTTTTTCCATGGATGAGGGATTACTGATTGGCTTTTTAACTTAGGCTTTTCCAAATAGTTTTTCAGTTATTTAATTTACTCTACATGAAGCCTATTGATTATTCAAGTTGGCAGTCAATTTTATAGGGCACCCCACTGTTTCTTTGCTTAATGTAGTCAATGATAGTAATTGCTTGATCAGTGCAGCCCATGAAATAGGTTTTGTGTCTTTTTTTATAATGCATTGATGGCTTTATCTGATGTAGTCTTGGCAGGGCCTGGGTTTTACAGCACTCTCCCCAACTCCCTGAGGTCTCTAGATTAATGGCTATGGCTTTCGGTTGGAGCTGCTGATACAGCTCTCCAGAATGTATTCGCACATCTGGCATGCCACACTTGGCACGGATGCCAGCTTTTTGTTGCACAGTTACCAAATGGCTCACCAGTGCCTAGTTAACTGTTTTCACTAAGGGAATGAGATAAAAAGCCATTCATGGAGATCTTGGCACCTTCTCCCTGTTCTCTGGTAATTACAAATTTTTAATTTTTCCATTGCAGTTTTTATGGAGACAATTGACAATTAGAAACAACTCAATGTGCCAAATATTTGTGCTGCAAAAATGCTCGTTTTGGTCGTGTTCCCAAACTGATGGGGTTTTCCTGCAAAGTTGTTGTTTTAATTCCATTGCATCAGTTAACAGATCTGGCCATTGTTCAATAGTATTGTTGCATTCAGTTAAACATGGTGAAGTCCAGAAAATTCAGTAGTTTCCAGTGACAAAAAAATTGGGCATGAGGCTTTGGCATGCATCCAATAATCATACAAAAGAATGTCATCTCAAACAATTTGGTGTTTGAATACAGTGGTCAAATCATCTTGTAGACCGATAAAAGTAGGCAGCTGGAAAAATGTCTTCAAGGCTGCTTAATTTCTTTGCATTTTTCTCTGCAAAGATTCCTTTTTCCAATGAATTCTTTAGAAATTCAGTGGGTAAAGGAGCCACAGTGCAGCTAGATAATTTTAGACTGTGAAATTAGTGTTAATGTTATGGGCTAAGCCTTTAGAAACCTATGTCATTTTTATGAATAAGCACCATTTTAGGGAAGGGTAAAATAATAAATTTTAAGAGAAGATGGATGGAAGGAAGGAAGGAAGGAAGGAAGGAAGGAAGGAAGGAAGGAAGGAGGGAAGGAAGGAAAAAGAGGAGGAAGAGGACGAGAAGACGAAGAAGAAGAAGAAGAAGAAG
>JANHFJ010001437.1:136337-146657 GCA_032468195.1 Cerberus rynchops | reverse complement strand
GGGGGGTGGGGGGGGTGGGAAGAGGAGGAGGAGGAGGAGGAGAACTGTGGGGCCCTTGGTACTCTCTGAGCTTGGTTGTTTTCTTGAAGACATTTCTTTACCCAACTAGGTAACACCATCAGTGCTTGAGGTGAAGTGTGATTTGCTCTTATTTGATATGCTATAGTGGCTTGCCCTGTCAGTGTCGATGGGAGTGTTCTTGTTGGCTTCTTGATGAGGCTGTTATTTACCGTTAGTTTGTTTATCTGAGTTGGCAGTTCCTCGACTGGGATATTGTTTACTTCTTAATGATTGGTCTGGTTAGCATTAATCTTGGCATTAATCTCTGCTCATCTGGGTGTTGATGGCCGGCCAGGAAGTTTCCAATCTTGGTTCTGAAATCATAATTCTCTCTCACTAACCTTCAAAGAGACAACCAGCCCGGAGGTCTAGGCAATAACTTCCTAAATCATGATTGCAAAAGGAAAAAGAATTAACTGGCAAATGGAACCTTTGCGGGGAGAGAAAAAAAAAGAAAGAAAGCATCTGAGTGCTAGGTATTATTTTGCGTCAATTTGAATCCATCAAGAGTTATTTCTTGCCAAGTGTGAAGTGCAAGTGTAGGCAAAGCAAGCTTAAACACAGATATTTATGCAGGAGCAATCAAAACTGAAGTTGCACTTGGACATTATAAATTCAGATAAATGAATCACTCCAGTTATATCCTGCTCGTAGTATATTTTAATTTTCCTCCATGTATTTCACGGTATTTAGAATTTTCTCACTCTTGAGGGAGGGCGTGTGTGTGTGTTTTTCTAAAAGTAGGCAGTATTGATCCTAGTTGGTTTACATTAATCACAGTGACAGAATGCAGATTAGGTGTGCATCAGGTTGCATTGAACTGATTCGAAAATATCAGGAAGGAGCTATTAGGCAAGAGAGTAACTGGACAAACTGATTGAAGATGGGATCACACAGAAGATACGATCTATCTAAGATTCCTTTCCCCACCTCCATCCTCCCCCAGTAATTCTGGAAGGCAAAACAGTATCACCAGTGGGTAGATCTCTTCATTGCTCAAGCTGTTCTTAGAAGTACAGAGGTTTGAATTGCTATTATTTTTTTTCAGATTCATGTGGTTAAAGAGGAATGATGTTCTGTAAGCAAAAAAAATCATATTGTTATTGACATCTGAACAGATTAAAATGGAAGAGGTTTTTAACCTATCAATTTAGTCAAATGCACCTTGTTGTGGGCAACTTAAAAAAATACTGCTTTCTTCCCAAATGGTCACCACGATACACCTTCCCCAAAGCTTTCTGTCCACCAAATTGTAGAAATTAGTGTAGCCTTAAAAGGTTAATCGCTGCAAAGCACATGTAATGATTAAAGAAGCAACAACAAAAACCATTGCAATCTAGAACTGTCTGAATCGTTTGCGCAACCAGTACATGGGACAAATGGGAATGACCTAAAGAACAAAAAGCGAAATGAGTTGATTCTTGATCACGTTTAAACAGATTTTATTTTACTTTGTACCCTGCAATGCCTCTGGTTGTTTTTTTTCTATCTCCAGTTGCAGGAGTGTCAACTTCCAAGATTAGAGATTTAGAAAAGTTGAGAGGAGCAGAAAGTTATGTCGAGTAATCCAGTTGTCTACCCATGAAGCTATCCAGCAGGAGTTGTCTTTAAGCAAGGCAGAGCTATTCCACGGTTAATTCTTAAAATATATGCCTTGCCTTTGACAGATGTTGATACCATTCTCTTGAAGTACCTTGTTTTCCCCAAAGGTCATTTTGCAAATCCCAGGGTGACAGCAAATAAAATATAGTGATGGAAGCATTTATTTCCACAATCTTAAGTGTTCCATTTAATTGGTGATTTTAGGAGATACTTTGCAAGGTAGGTATATGTGGGGGATAAAACCTAAGCCGTTCCAAGAATTTTTGATTATGTGAGCCCTCCCATGTTGACTCTAGGAAACATGACTGTAAAAAATTGTTCTAGAAAGTACAGGCAATCCTTGACTTACAACAGTTCACTTGGTGATCCTTTGAAGTTACAATGGCACTGAAAAAAGTGACTTACAGTAGTAATAGCAATAGCACTTAGACTTATATACCGCTTTATAGTGCTTTCCAGCCCTCTCTAAGCAGTTTACAAAGTCAGCACATTGCCCCCAACAGTTTGGGTCCTCATTTTACCCACCTTGGAAGGATGGAAGGCTGAGTCAACCTTGAGGCTGGTGGGATTTGAACCAGGAGTCAGAAGAAGTACAGAAGTATTGCAGTACTGCACTCTAACCACTGTGCCACTGAGGGTCCTAGGTATGACATTTTTCACAGTTATGACCATTGCAGCATCCCCATGGTCACATAATTTATATTGGACAACTGGCTCACACTTATGATGGTTGCAGTGACCTAGATTACCTTTTGTGATCTTCTGACAAGCAAAGGCCATAGGGAAACCAGATTCAACTAACAACCATTGTACTAACTTAACAACTGCAGTGATTCACTTAACAAATGTGGCAAGAAAAGTTATAAAAGGGGGGGACTCACTTAACAAATTTCTGACTTAGCAACAGAAATGTTGGGCTCAATTGTGGCCGTAAGTTGAGGACTACCTGTAGAACAAATTATACTTTGCAGGTAGTCCTCTGTTGCCAACCATTTGTTTAGTGACCATTCAAAGTTACATTGGTACTGAAAAAAGTGACTTACAACCTGTTTTTCACATAACCATTGCAGCATCTCCAAGGCCATGTGAGCAAAATCCAAGTGCATGATCGCTGGCGTGTATTTATGATAATTACGCTGTCCTATGATCACCATTTGTAACTTCCCAGCCAGCTCCTAACAAGCAAAGTCAATGGGGGAAGCCAGATTCACTTAATGACTGCATGATTCACTTAACAGCTGCAGTCATTTGCTTAACAATTATGTTTGCTTAGCAGCAGAAATATTGGGCTGAATTATGGTCATACGTTCAAGACTACTGTACTGTATTGTAAGTCTGCTTTACCTTTTGAGTTCACAAGTAGAAACTTTCTTCCCCACTACTTTTAACTGTTTGATACATTAGATCTTTTTTTGACCATTCAGTTGCTGGAAGATCCTGCTTATCTTCTCAGCTGTTTCTTAGGCAGCATCTCTCCCCTCCTCTCACAATTCCCCAAGATCATCCACACATTGTATTATAGATCAGAGTTCCCCAACCTTTCCGGATTGGTGGCCCAAAGAAGGGAGGGATGGGGAAAAGAAGGGATGATTTTGTGTGAGGGGCAGGGGCATGTGCGTGTGCATGCGTGAGTACCCATGACATTCATGGCAACACTTGTGTGGGTGGGAGCACAAGTGCCCACAACAAGGCTCACAATGAGTGGGGGCTGCAAATGCCCACAACGAGGCTCACACAAGTGGGGACCACAAATGTCCACAATGAGGCTTGCATGAATGGGACTGCAATTGCCCACAACGAGGCTTGCACAAGCAGGGCCGTGACCATGTGCCAGCACTCATGTGAGTTGGGCCACAAGCGCCTGCAATGACGCTCATGCGAGTAGGGCCGTGACCGACCATGATGCTTATGGTGATGTTCCCGCGAGTGGGACCTTGTGCGTATGCAGAGGCCCGTGGTGACCAGTCACTCATGTAACCCCGTGGCAATTAGGCCACGGCCCAGTAGTGGGTTGTGGCCCACAGGTTGGGGGCCCCTGTTATAAATAATCTGTCTGATTTAACTGAAAATGCTAGAGGCTAAGCCCAGTGTCCCTGAATACCCTGCCATTATTTTCAGAGGTGTAGACCTTGGCCTCTTTCACCAAATCTCTTGGGTCACATCCTCTTCCACATGACTTAGTCCACACCTTATTCTACCCGCATATTTTGTTGGTCGTCTGCCTTCCCAACCGCAAAGACTTTTATGCTTCTTTGAGACACCAAGCTCTTTTTGAGAAATGAGGAGCAGAGACAATCACAGCTGTTTAGGAATCGTGTTGTGATCTGAGCTTTCTCTAAAAAAGTACAACTGCTTCTACCTGTGAGGAGGCCACTGATGAGAGATCAGCACCACATCTCTGTATCCTATGAAATTGAGTACTTGTACAGGATTGGAAACCGAAGCAAATTCAATCATGGCTTATCGCCTGCTTCAGAAAAAAAAAAATCTGCAAAAATACTTTTTGTTTTACAGTTTTATTTCAGGAATGATGGGCCTCAGTAGATATGAGATTTCTTTATTCCCTCCTATAGGTAAGACAACATGATACTTTGCCCTCAGACTTCTGACCTTCTTGGTTGCTCCAGCTACTGTTTTTCACTGTGAAAAGCAAATACAGGAAGGAAGGAATGAGTGCTGTCATCTTCTATATCAGTGTTTGTCAACCTTGGTGACTTTAAGATGTTTGGACTTCAACTCTCAGAATTCCTGGCTGGGGAACTGATATATGAAGAAGTCCAAACATCTTAAAGTCGCCAAAGTTGACAAACACTGTTCTATATCTTTGCACTTGTCTATGTGGATGATGGGTCATTGGAACTCCAAAAGTGCTGCAGAGGATTAGAGGTACAAGGAGAGAGGCTGGGTGAAAAATATCCTTAATTCTCAGGTTCTTTAAAGGTTGGGTTATATAGTGCTAGGAGGAAATTGATCCTGGTTTGGGTTGCCCATTACAACGCTCAGGTAAACAACAAAATCTTAATGCATTCCTCTTCTGTGGGACATTAATTGTTACCTAGCCGGACTATAGTGTTTTATCCCTTTCAATAACTTTAAAATTTGCTTCTTCCCTTGCACTTTTCTATCCCCCTTTTTAAAAAGCACTTGCTCATTGTGAAACCTCTTCGATGGATGATTTGTTAAAGGAAGCTATATTTTCCACTTGAGAGCTTTGAAATGTCTTGTGTCAAAGGCACTTTCTGAGTCATTGGCATTGACTCCGTGTACCTGCCAAGATGCCATTGTGTTTCATTTTCTTTTCTTTTCTAATGTTTAACACTGCAGAGTCAATGGTATGAAAAGACCCCAAACAGACTTCTAGTTTTTACATTATCCATTTAGCTCCTTGCTAATCTGTGATGTGTGTGGGGGGGGTTTTTTTGCATTGAAAAGAGCCAGACATTAAGAATCTGTCATTAATAAGCAATTATTACATGAAGCATGCATAACCCAAACTAGGGTCTTTCCTGCATTCACTCAGCTTTTTTATGACCTGTAAGAAGACTAAAACAGAAGAAGCATTGCATCACTATAGGAAATGATACATTAATATATCTCACATATAGTTCATGCATTCACATTTAATCACCTCCGTAAACTGGCATTCATCTTCAGTTAGCATAGTATCTCTGCATGAACGAAATGATCCTAGTCACTTAAGAACTTGACTAATTTGGCTTAAATGAGAAGTAAAACAGCCTCAAGAGAACTTAAGAGAATAGCCAAGGTGCTACTGTTGATTTCCAAAGGAAATCCTAAATGGACCAGAACTAGATAGCTTGAAGCTAACCATATAACTAGCAATAGAGTATACACTGAAATTAACCTTAGAGATAATTTAGGCTGATCTGGGTGCTGATTGCTGATGGAGGGTGTTTAGATCTTTTTTGTTCCATTTTGGGCTGGTCAAGTGTCTCTTTTGCATACTTTATAGATGTTGATAATGCATATGTGTCTATTGATGGCTAGTTTGTCAGAGTGCCAGGGGTCTAGAAATTCCCTGGCATTTTTGGACTTGGCCTGGTAGATTTATATAAGATCTAACTCTCTTCCATATTCTATCCTAATATGGAGCAAAAAGCCCTCACCTTCTCCAATACTGAAGGAAAAGCTCAAAGGCTAAAGCTTTGGTGTTGGCAGATGAATAGATGGATTCACACTGACATATTGAGCAAATAACATTGCAGTCCGTATGAATCTTGGTTTTTTTTTAATGTGCAACCTCCAGAGCCACTGAGAATAAGATGACAAATCATCAAAACTCACTAGCATAATTTTCTTCTATTTTCTGATTTACAATAAAACTAAAATATCTTTGGACCCATGCAGGATCTGAAACAACCCAAAAGAAAAAGAAAAAAGATCAGAACCCTTGCCCAACTTCCCTTATTGTTCCTGGTTGCCATAAAGCACCTTTCTTAGAAAATACATAGTTGTTGACACCAAAGAAGCAATCTTACCAAGGAGGGTTGACTATTTGACCTCTCCATAGGAAAATATTCCTGCCACAATCTTGGCTACATAAATTATGGATCGAGTGGCAAATATTTTATAGATGTTTTACACTCATGGGAGGATGAGATGAAGCATTTGAACCATTTTGTTTTGCTAGATCTATCACTGCAAATAGAATAAAGACATGCTATGAGTTTACTATAACTATATCCCTCCATCCCTCACCATTTGATTGAAACCTATTGCAGATCAAGCTGGGGCCTCACTTATCATTGTTTCTAATTGAAGCATCTCTGGTTTTGGTACACTGATCTATTCTGTACAAAGGTCTCACTAGAATCAAATCGTACATCCTTTTAATAAAGACATAGCTCCTATTGTTTCATTATTCAGGGAACAAAAATGAGTTCCTCCGTTGGACTTCTTAGGTCTCCTGCTGCCATTTAGATTGACTTTCATCCGAGGGTTGAACTTGACAGCAATTTCAAAGACCACAATGGTAGAAACAGAATGAAGTCATCTACCAACATCTCACAAAGGCCAATTGTCACCCTATAGTAGGTGAGTTTTGGGGGTTTGTTTTGCTTTTTGGATTCTTGCAAGAAAGATTTAGGTCATGTTCAGAAAGAGGAAATCACCAGCACACTTAGACTTTCCAGGTGCCTGTAGCATTGTGATGGTATTATCTAAAAGTGACAAAAAAGATGAGAGGATATTTTGTGTTGTATTTACCATGTTGAGACAGTGGGTTATGTTTGCACAATAAACTAACTGCTGTGGCTTATTTTGTGACACCAAAAATAACTCTCTAAGCCAGTAGAATACATTTTTATGGAAAATTTTAGAGGTGGGTTAAATCAAATGCTCCTTAAACAGATCTCTTCTAAAATGGTGGCTTTTGTTTTTATGGTAACATTTAGAACATGTGAAAAGGTTCCAAGCATAAGAAAGGCATATCGGTAGTACAAAACAAAAGAAAAATGGAAGGATATCTGGTCAGAAGGTCCATCCCAGACAGCTAAATTGGAGTATTATGCACCAAGGTTAATTTCCCTCCAATTAGATGTCACCCATGGGTCATAGTGAGGTGAGATAGATTGCCTTAATTGACAAATGACAGAACTTTAAGGTATCTGGGAGAAAAGGTTATGGGGAAGCAGCTTGGTGTCTTTATAAAATGGCCAAACAAAGAGATATAACTATACATAAAACAAGGATGGGGGGAGAAAGCAATTTTTCCCCTTTCTCTGTGGGGTTGTGACATGGGAATTGTTATTACTCCAGGAGCTACTATAGCACAGGGCATAGGGCAATGATAGAATTATAATGTTGATCAAGTAAATGCCATGTGATTGGGTGGTGATCTTTATTATATTTCTCAAAGATCATTGGCCAGTGCAAGCAGCTTCAAAAATGTTGATGAGACTGGGAGTGGAAGCTATGTTGTGTTGGAGTATCTTAACTCTTTTTTTATGCTCCCTCTGGGTTTTGCAGTCCCCTCTTTTTCCAGGCCTTTTTACAAATTAGTTTCATGTTTCATCACTAAAAAAAATCTTGTTTGCAGTATTTTTTTTTAATCTAGCATTGTTAGCTCTTTTTCTGTTTATAAGAAGTCTACAGGGTCTTCCTTATGCATACGCATGTCTGCTCAGAAATAAAAGCTGGTGAGCTCTATAAAGATTTCTCCCAGGAAAGGATTGAAGCTTTAATTAGTATTAATGCAACCTTAGATCATATAATTGGATTCATCATTGATGCAGGAAACAAAGAAGCCATGACTTCTAGCTATTTTCCTTTCAGTAATTTTTTCCATTAATCTCTTAAAATTGCTACAAAAATGGGAAGATTCTACCAAGTTGCACAACAGATAGCAAAAGAGGTGAAGCTACTATGAGCAAGAGAAAGTAGTTGTGTTGTCTCCATTTCGTAGTAGATATACAATGAGATATAGCACTGGGTTCACATGCCATGCTACTCTAAGCTGTGGTTGGCTGTTTGGACTCCGTGTATTTGCCTGGTGGTCACTTGACAGTTCAATGAGTTGTGCGATCCCAGTTTTATAGTGTGAACCCTACAGTGTGGTATGCAGTATCCAGGCAAATAGGATAGTTTAGTAAACCATAGGTATGTAGGATAGGTGCTGTGGAAACACAGCTGCAATACTGTTTTCATTGTAATTTTTTTCATTACCATGTGGATGTGTTTCATGTGGGTTAATGTATTCTGTGTCAAAATACTAATGTAAAGAAGTGGTATTAGTAAGGCATGCAGAAAATATATTATGAACTCTCTGAATGTAAATGAACTCTCTGAATGAATCAGATATATACAGTATATATTACATATATATAAATTTTCTGATTAATTCAGAGAGTTATCATTCTAAAACACATTCTTGTATTTTATAGACCGAAACTACAACTGTACAATTTAAAGATGTACAAATACGAGTAGAATGAATAGTTTATGCAGGCCATTGAATAAATTGACTGAATTATAGGAGCTGTAGTCCATCATATTTTGAAGTTGAGGAACTTGGTACTAGTTTGCCCCCTAAAATTATTACTCAGTTGCTTTGTGCTCAAACCTTGAGTTCTCTTCCATTTCCTGGAAAAGTACTTATAAAGACTCATTAATAGAACTGAGCAAGAACATTGCTAAGTGAAAAATCTAAAGTACCTCTTCACATAAAAAGATGTTCTATTGAGATTTCTATCCACAATGGTGTTTTTTTGTTCATGAATAATCGGAACCAGGTATAGAATCCAACAAGCAAAATATGTCCTGAAATAATATTTTCACACCCGAAGCAAGGATTGATAGAATGATTTCCAAAGAGACTTTGGCATTTGAGATGTTATGGTTTTCTGCATGCACTGGACTCCAGGAAATAAACAGAATATTATCATTTTTTCCCCAAAAAGAAATAGCCCATGGTGAATTCAAATAAATTATATTGTTCATTATATTTTGACCATTCTGGAGAATGATACAGAAAAAAATTACATGGATGTGCTCCATTTGGGTTCATGATTAATTTTGGAATGCACGGGAAATTACATGTTGATAAAAATATGGATACAAATACAGATATAGAGCCTTGGTAGCGCAGTGGTTAAAATGCAGTATTGCAGGCTAATTCCCCCCCACAGCCTGGTTAATTCCCCCCACACCAGGGGTGAAATTCAGCCGGATCGCACCACATTGCCCAAACCAGTAGTGGCGATTTGAAATTGGCCCCTCCCACCTGCCCTTGCACTTTTCTTTCCTTATAGGAGCTTCAATTTTTCTTTTTCTTACCTTAATCAGCTGTTTGGCATGTCTCCGGAGACTTCTTTATGATCCCAGCTGCCTCTGGTGCCTGTAAATGAGCTTTAAAGAGCCGTGCTGCAGTGCGGTTGGTGCGCATGTGCATGCACCAAACCAGTAGCAAAATCGGTCGATTCCACCCATGCCCCACACCCTGATCCTGACCGGGTCAAGGTTGATTCAACCGTTCATCCTTCTGAGGTTGGTAAAATGAGGACCCAGATTCTTTTTTTTTTGGGGGGGGGGACAATATGCTGACTGTAAACCACTTAAAGAGTGCTGTAAAGTCTTAAGAATTGTTGTTATTGCTATAGATATGTAAAGAGGCTTTCATTTTGCAGTGGATTGATATGGGCTGAAAATTATAAATATAGATATTCCTCTATATAGTGACCACAGTTAGGATTGGCAGCTCCATCATTAAGTGAATGGGTTGCTAAATAAAATCAGGGCTGTGCCTACTTTAGCATTTCTTTGCTTTACGGACCTGCAAAGGTTGTAAATACAAGCATTGGTTGTAAAGTTGCTTTTTCATCACTGCTAAATGGAGGTTACCTGTCAGGGAGAGAGAATGAATTACTGTAAAGTACAGGTTTCAGATTAAGAAGCTTTATAGGGTATTGGAGTGGGCCAGTTTTTTGAATGAATTAACACAATCTGTATTGGAATAGGAAAGAGGCACTTTTACACCAAACAGTACTAGAACAATTGTGACTCAACCAGTTTGCGTGATTAGTTGTGCTGTATGAATGTGAAAATGTCATGGAATAAAAAGAGTCCTATATTGCTTAGACCAGGGGTCTCCAATCTTGGCAACTTGAAGACTTGTGGACTTCAACTCCCAGAATTCTGGGA
>JANHFJ010001437.1:56176-66336 GCA_032468195.1 Cerberus rynchops | reverse complement strand
GTTGCCCAGTGTTACCCTATGGTAAGATGGGCAGCCAATAAATTTAATAAATAATAAATAAGTTTATAAATGAATGAATGAATGAATGAATGAATGAATGGAAAAATAAATAAATAAAACTGGTGTGTACATATTCATGAAAAATGTGAATGTGTTATTTTAGATGCATTAAAATGCACTATGGTTTAATTTATCTAGATGCAATTTGCTAATAAAAGTTTAATATACTTTGAATATTCTATGAAAATTGAATTTGCTGCAAAGCTGGAACTGATCAGGATTACATAGGAAGTTGCCAATGGCATGAGTTTTTTCTTTCTCTTTTTAATTGAATTAAAAATATAGAAAGCAATACAAAATGAAGAAGCCCACAAGTGGGATAGCATCAAGCAAACTATCCTTCTGGACCAGTTTGAAAAGTTAAGAGTAGGGGATGGTATATTGCAAGTATATTGCATATTTCTCCTCCTTCCAAGGCCAGTTTAAACTTCTGTTAGTAGCATAGGAGAAGTCTATCCCTAGCCTTCTTTTATATGAGGTGTCTCAGGGTTTCGCTGTTAATGTCCACTCCTGTTTAACATTTATATTAAACCATTGGGTAAGATACATGATCAAATCTACAATGGCATTGATCTTGGGGGAATTGCTAAGATTTTGAAGATAGACTCAAGGATCTTGACAAACTTGAACACGGGACTCCATCCAACAAGGTGCAGTTCAGTGGTGAGAAATGTAAGGCAAAAGTTAGCAAGCAAGTAAAACTTAGGCAGGAAAAACTCTATGGTTTGCATTCCTACTGAAAGTAAAATAATTCAGGCAAGCTTTTTCATAAATTTTGTTTTGATTAGCCTGCCTTGTCTATTGTTATCTCCTTGACCTTGATTAAACTGCTAATCTCCATAACAACTATGTGTGTGTGTGTGTGTATGTGTGTGCATAGTTGAAACCTGAAGTAGGACAATGGTTTTGTGAGCTGTATTAACTCCAAATGTCCTTCTAGAAGTATGCATTCAGGGAACGGATTACCAAATCCCGGATGGCATAGGGCCAGTTTACTTTTGGGACCACCTTTTCCCATCTGATCTAACAGCATTAAGTATCTTTATCAAACAGCATCATTTGATGGAACAGGGAGACATGCCTTCTTTGCTGTGATCCTCCCCTATGGGACCCTAACCGTAACTCTACAAGAGACCTTGGGTGCTTAGAAGGGTTAGGTTTAGGTTTAGGTTTACAAGTAGAAACTAGAAGGTATGACAATGAGCAATCTCACCCATGCACTTTTAGATGAGTGGGAACATTTTGACATGTGGAAAATTGTTCCATAATAGACATTTTATGAGTGTGCTTACATTATGTTCTCCCAAAAAAATTGCTACCTTATTTTAGAAGAATTATTGGTTCAAAGTACTATAGCCTTAAAATTGGACAGCTGAATATTCCGTAACCCTTTCTTGAATTTAACATTTTTTTTCCTAGTATTTTTTGTGTGACATCTTCTCCCTCATCTGCTAAGACCTTATTTTGATTTCTGGTAGCAATTAAGGAGTGGAAGGGCTACATGAAAGTAAGCTTCAGATACTGTATAATTTCCTGCATTTGTCACTTCTAGGCTTGATGTCACCTATTGTTTGCTGTCTCCTGAATCATTTGTGAGCTTCTTATGGGCAGCTTATTTGCTTGGAGCGATTGGCTTTCAACACAGAATCTTGCAAATAGAAGTATTGTATTTCAGATTAGCATATGTCAACACTTTAAGGAGTAGAGATTTATTAAAACAGCCATTTGCATCAGATGCAGGTCAGGGACATCAGTGTTCATATCAACAATATTAGCACTGTCTGCAAATCTAAATTCATCACTGTCTCCTAGGTAGCTATGAGGCTAGTTTATCCATGTTCTACTGACAACCTATTTGTTCCTGGATGGGGTTTCAAATATTTTCATCCCATTAATTCCTCCCAGATAGCAGTGTAAGTTTGGGGGTGGGTTGAGAGGTAATATTTCTGAATCAGGGGTCTAGCATCTTAAAGCAAGGAAATTGTGGAGCATAGATATACCTTTAGTCAGGGAAGGCAAAAATTTACCCTCATTAATCAATTCTCAATAAGAAGTGCTCCAAACTGTGGCTACTGCTTTTTACTGTGTTGTTCCTGCTTGGAGTGATTCTTTTTTAAACATTTCATTGGAATAAAAATTATATTCATAATCAAACCCCTTTAAAGCTCAAAGCTTCTTGTTGTTGTTTTTAAATGGAAGCCAATCCCCAAACTCAACCGTTTCAAAAATCTGGACTGAATACTTTGACCCAAGACAGGCTGCAGGGCACTTGAAAAGCTTCTTAACTTTGGCTGCTAGAAATCACTAGCACTAGCAGTAACAGAAAGAATCTCCGAGTTGTCTCTCAAAAGTGAAAAGATAAATGAATTTTCCAAGGATGTCTTCTTTAAGGGATTATATGCTTTAGTAGTTTGTGCATTGCATATCTGATCAAAGATACTTCCGTGAAACTAGAATGGCTAGTTAATCTGGGAGAATCAAGTGCAGGGAACATCCTATCAACATTTGATTTAAGATAGATTTCCAGTTTGACCTCATCATTTAAAAGTGAAAGATTAAATTACACACAGGAAACTGCAAACTTGTTTTGTGATTATAGGATTAGAGGTTTATTTAAAATGAACTATTTCTAGGCACAGTAATACTACAAGAAAATGTTAGATAATATACTTTTGGATTTACCAATTCCATCTAAACTTAGATCCTCAAACGTGAACAATACTTCATTAATAGTAGATCATATTTATTGTCAAATGACTATTGGAAACATATTTCATTACTTTGGAACTGTTAAAATTTGACTTCGTTTCATTCTCCAGTGGTTTATTCTTTCTTCCCTTCCCTCTCCTCCTTCCACTCTCTCATTTTATTGAAGGCTGAATTCCAGTGTCTAAATACATTTTTACAAGCAGTGTATTGCCTAAATTATATTTATTGTTTCTTAGACCTTTACTATAATGTGTGCTATATGAGACTATCTTAAAGAGTATGTAGAAGCTTCACCTGCTGCTGAATATAGGCAGTTATGTGTGTTTCTAGAAGAACACATGTTCTTCCTCTACTTTCCATGTGTATTGGTTACCATTCTCTTTTTAGGTCTAAATCAAGGTGCAGGTTTTACTTTTAAAAGGCACGACATTGGATCAGGTTATATCAGGGATGTCAAACTCGATTTCATTGAGGGCTGCATCAGGGTTGCATTTGACCTCGGGGGGCTGAGGTAGGCATGGCTGGAATAGGTGTAGCCAGCTCGATGTCATCCATGTTGGGGGTGCCTGTGGCAGCAGGTGGCCCTCCCAAGCTCTGTTTTTGCTTGACAGAGGGTTGCAGGAGGCTATTGCAGCCTAAAAATGGAGCTCAAAAGCCCGTTTTCACTGGCAGAGGCACTGTGGGCTGGTCCTTCATTGTTTCCAGGGTGGTCCTGCAGGCCAGATCTAAACACCCGGTGGGCCAGATCTGGGCCCTGGGCTTTGAGTTTGACACCCCTGAGTTATATGAAGGATTACCTCTCCTTAATTACATTTGCCCATTCCACCAGATCCAGCAGAAAGAGAGCATACCATCCTGTTGGTTAATAAGTTTCATTTGGTAGGTCATGATGGGCATTTTCTGCTGTGCTTTATGGAATATTATTCCCCTTTCAAGCTTCCATAAGTCCCTCAAGAGAATTTTGTTGCCAGGCGAGGTGACTTGTGAAATATTGAAATGGTTCCAGGGTAATTAACACCTACTTTTTGTATAATATTTGTTTTAGATTTGTGCCTTTTATAATTTCAAAAGTATAAATAATAGTGGAAAATCACAAAATACAAAGGATAGAAGTACTGTAGAATTACTATGGCAAAAAAAGCAAATATAGTACCAGTAGTGATGGGTGCAATCCCAAAACATTTGGAGCATCACTTGAACATGGTTAGCATTGACAAAATCACCGTGACTCAATTTCAAAAGGCAGCATTATTTGGAACAGCTTACATTCTGCAATGATACGTTTAACTCCATCAAACAACAGCCTATCCCATATCCTTGAGAAAAACTTTATAGGTAGATATGAATACCAAATCCAATCTGACTGCAGCAAACCATAACAACATTAAAACTTGTTTGCAAATAATGTTTTTAGCTTTGTTGTATGTTGCCCAGAGCCACTTGTTTGTGAGATGGGTGGTCATGTAAATTGGAGGATGGATGGATGGATGGATAAATTTCAGATAGAATTTCTTGGGCTTTGCCTAATAAAAAATTGCATGTGAAACCATCTTTCTTTGGCAAGACTCTGGGTAATGATGGGTTTGTGTTGTAATTGAAGTTCAAACAGCGTGTTGAGGGCTCTTTGGTGCTCTCTGAGCTTGCTTGCTTTTCTTACCGACATTTCATTATCTAAACTAGGTAATGCCATCAGTGCTAATGTAGCAAGTTAGGAGTCCTAGTGGACGATCACTTAAACACAAGCCAACTGTGTGAGGCAGCAGCCAAAAAAGCTAATACAATCCTTAATTGTATAAGTAGAGGCATAAAATCAAAACCACATGAAGTATTAGAACCACTTTATAAAGCCTTAGTAAGGCCATAGCTGGAATACTGCATCCAGTTTTGGTCACCACATTACAAAAAAAAAAATGTTGAGACTTTGGAAAAAGTGCAAAGAAGAGCAACTAAAGTGATTAAAGGCCTAGAGACTTTTAAGTCTTGGCCATAGCTGGTAGTAGAGCACTGAGACTCTATTCTCAGTTTATCTGTTTATCTAAGATGGTGGTGGTTGTCTGTTTAATTGTTTTAGATTTGCTTTGTATAGAAAGAAAGGCATTCGAGGCAATAACTGGGGATTGGGATAATGATTTTTGGTATTATAATAGTTATTTTCATTTGTATAATACTTCTACCAACCCGAGTCAAAATAGAATAGGACTGAAAAGGTAATTGGCAAAGGTCTGAGATAAGAATACAAAGAAAACAAGAAATATAAATGGTGGAATGCTACTTATAGACCCAAGGGTATTTGGTGTGAAGGGAAACAGATTATATTGTAGCTTCAGTATGCTACTGGAAATGTTAGTCTAGATAATTGGAAAAGTTAATGCTCTGACAGCCCTTACGGCCCAGGACATCTGCTGCCATCAACAGAAGCCTAAAAAAGTCAGCATATTGCAGCCATCTCCTTAATGAAATGTGGAGTAGTGATGTGAGCTGGGTTCCCTCAAGGGCTTGTGAGACACAGAACCAGGAATAATGAGACCCAGAAATCTGTCATAACCCCATGACATTGCCTTCATCTTGTCCCCAGCTAGATGGAAGCAGCGTAGGGACTGGCAATGGGAATAGTTAATGTCATGCTGGTATAGTTTTCTGCCAAATCAAGGTTGAGTGAAAATCAGTTTAAAGGGGAACAAACTCAATGTACTGTAAGCATCTTTAGATTGTGGCATTAATCCTTTGGAGAGCTAGATTAAACTTCCTCAAACTGTTTCTTTCTGCCCCACATTCTTCTTGTTTTGAATAGATCTTGGAAATTGGATAACACTTTGCTTCCCTGATCTTCTTCTTCCTTATTGTTTTTCTTTAAAATCATTTTTTTCCTTTAGTCAAAAAGTTTGACATCCCTTTCTGGATAATTTTTCAGATCAAAAGAAGAATGGAAGGACATAACTACTCATTTCTATATCTTTAAATATGAAATAACTATAAAGCTCTTACAGTATATGTAAATCCCATTCTTTTAAATGGGGTTTACTCTCCAGCAAGTGTGGTTACAACAGTGGCTGATTAGACTTACTTGGATATAAATCCATTCAAGGTGATTGCAGTTCCGGGAATAAATTGTGGGATTTTCTTTCATTTTATAATATATCATCTCTACTGTATCTTTTATTTTCCTCAGGTTCAGCTGGCCTCTTTGGTGTAAGAAAAATTTTAGTTACTTCCTTTGAAGAAGGTCATCACTGAAAGCTTATTGTTTCACATAAGATGGATATATACAATTAGAGCCTATTGTCTTTGCTTATTGTTTTTATTTTGTTTTTAATTGTTAGATGTTGAGATAAGCAATCATATAAATTTAAATTAAATAAATTAATATGGGCAATTTGACCATATAGATACAGTGGCAGTCATACTAAACCCTGTGATCATCATATTCCACAAAACAACACCAAATTTTAGTTTCCAGTTTAGTGTTTTTCTCTGTCCTTCCTCCCAATCATTGTTGGGTGGTTGGTTTTATTCCAAGGTGGATTGTAATTGTGCCTTACAGCTTATCTATATATATATGTGTGTGCTTATGAGTGTCTTTCTCTGTGTTATTGTCCTTTTCTCATGTACTAAATCACTTAATAAGTGGCTTTCTCGTGGATATAAGGACATAAATGTGTATCAAGATAACTATATTTCTTTTTATCTAATATTTCTTTTGGTAACATAACCCTTGATTGGCCTTAAAAATGTATCATGGAACTTAGTCACTTTGTACACACAAATCATTGTTTTCCCCCCTTTTGCAATAGTCCTTGATTATCCAGAATGGAAGCTATAATTTTCTCTAGATATTTCCGATATATTAAGGAGGATTTGCCACTGAAATATTTTGACATCACAGCTGTTTGACTGTTCAGAAAAAAAGAAATCCACATTTAAAATAGAAACTGTTAAAGCTTCTTAGAACTGCATTTGGATAAATCATCTGCACTCAGTCGTTAACGTTATACCTTTAACTTCTTTTACTGTAGATTTTTTTTATTCATTACTCAAAAGTATTGCCTAGAAAACTTTTCATGCTTTTCAATCTATACAGTTTTTGCAAAATATTAATGCCAAACTTATTATTAGTCCTTATTATTTATTATTATTATTATTTATACTGGATAATGAGACTGATTGATCAACCTACTATTTGGTGCACATATGTTGTGAATATAAAAATATTACTGACTTGCAAATATATTTACCTCAGGAACTTCAAGAAGAACCCATCATAAAGTGGATAAGAAATCTTACTCATACTGATCATTGGTTGATACAGGGAGTCCTGTCATGCCATTTTTATAACTTTTTATTCCATTTGGAATGTTTATGGCATTTAATGAATGTTTATCTGCCATTAAATGCTAACAGGAATGAGGAAGGGGTCTTTCATATTCACAATAGCTATCCATATGTATGCCTAGTCAGAAAATACCATTCATCAAAAGGTAAGGTTGTGCCGTTACAATTTTTTTAGTCTTTTAGGATCCTATTTACAACTGTACCTCATCTTGTTTGCTTTAAAGAAAGGTTGTTACATATAGGAATCCCTATGCGTATTATATGGGTCAAAGGCATTCTTCTTAAATGATGACGGAGACTGTCACATCTAAAGTCAGATTAGATATGGGTCTTAAAAGTAGTCAAGAGAAATGCCCATGGGTACACATCATCTTGATAATCTAAAATGAAAAGGACATGAATTTAAAAGGCTTAGAGATGGGCAATATGGATCAGTTATGGTGGACTTCCTTAACAAAACTGATGGTGATTGTGGAATAGACTTACTATGTTTAATCAGAAGAGAGCTGTTAAAAGATATTGTGGTTCAGGAAGCACAAAAAACTGAACAACAATTGCTGTGGAAATATTCACAACAGAGAATTATGACTTTGGGTAATGAGATACAATTGTTGGGAAAGATCCCAGTTATAATTTTAAGGAAAAGCTTTATTATTAAGACTCAATTGAAGATATTTGATATTCTGGACAGATTGCAGATAATGATTGCCATGGTCGATTAGAAGCAGTAGTGGACCTTCTGCATGTGAAATACAATATTAGATTGTTAACAGAGGGCTTTGAAGTTTACCATTGTTCTTTGCTTTATCTATTAACTGGATTTGTTTTACAGTAAATAGATGGTAGGTCAAATTAGTTGGGCAAATAGAGTTGTAGAAGTTTATAAATTATAGACCAGTTTTGCAAGGGGAGAAACTATTATTTTTAAAATATATTTATCAGTATTCAACTGGGGGGAACAATATATGTATATAGTTTTTTATGCATATTTTTTGGTCTTTAGTTTTTGCTTTTTGTTTATTGTTGATTTTTTTTCAGTTGATGTTTATATTATAACTTTGGAAGTAAAATTTTAAAAAATCAAGATAATCTAATATGACTAGCAGAATCTCTATAAGGTTTCATATAGCACTTCTACCAGATTGCATAAACTTTCTAGTAGGAATAATACATGCAATGATATTTTGTATTGTTAATACAATATTTTATTACATGTATTTTATATGAACAATATTTGTTAATATTATTTTGTATTTGCATTTTGAGACAGCAAAATGCTGAGGAGGGATGAGCATTCCAGTAGTAGGGACTTCCAGCAGATTTGCACAAGATGTGAAGGTCATTCCAGCTGCTCAGCTAAAGTAAGCAGGAACCTATAAGGGGTGGTGGCTCAGTAGCTAAGACACTGAGCTTGTCAATCAGAAAGACAGCAGTTGGTGGTTTGATTCTTTAGCACCACATAACGGAGTGACCTCCCATTACTTGCCCCATCTCCTGCCAACCTAACAGTTTGAAAGCATGTAAAAATGCAAGTAGAAAAATGGGGACCTTGGTAGGAAAGTAACAGCGCTCTGTGTGCCTTTGGCATTTAGTCATATGGCCACATGACCACGGAATTATCAGCAGACAGCGCTGGCTCTTCAGCTTAGAAACAGAGATGAGCACCGCCCCCTAGAGTCAGGAACAACTAGCACATATGTGTGAGGGATGGGGAACCTTTACCTTTATCTTATATAGGGAAGATACTGGAAGCAAACAATCACTTTAATGACAATGGCAAAGGCATTATTTCATAGTGGGAGAAAGTAATGATATTCTACCAAGAAAAATACATGAATAGAAAATTGATTGATTGATGATATAGTATTGGATAATGGGCCAGCAGGTCAGATGGCACTCAACAGGCAACTAAACAAAAGCTGAGGATCCCTTACCACTACCAATGGTGTTTATGACATGACTGGATTAAAGCATTCAGGATCACTAGTTGCTGATGCTGCCATGCAAGAAAATAAAAAATTGAAGTTACAAAGACAGGATTACAATAGGAACATAGAATGAAAGAAACATAAATATGAGAAAGTTCAACATGCTGAAAGATGAAATGAATTCATTACACATTGTCATAATATCAGTGAACTGATATGAAGGCTCAACTCACCAATGTCATTATATTTGTATAGCTCAACAGCAGTCTCAAATGGGAAGCCATAACAATTGAAATTACAAATTAAATATTTATGATCCCATCTAGTGACCCTTTAATATGACAATAAACTAAGTTTAAGCTCCAATCACCAATGCAGAAGAGATAGTTGACAAGTTTTATGTTGCGATTAATCTGAAAATAAACCATATCTGCTGCTTTTGATGAAAGACTGGCATGCCAAAATTAGAAATACTAAGGAAGATAATGTTGTGGCCCATGTGACCTATGAAACCAAAATGAATGCAGAATGACTTATCAAAATGAATGACAGAATGATTGTCAATCCAATTATTTCTTAATTGCCAACATAGTCTTCAAACAACTAAAACAATGCCTATGACCATGGACATCACCTGATGTCTACATTTTTGGTACAATTAGTTTTTAGTGGTTAACAATAGAACAGATCACAATATTGTCATGTACAAGTTAAGCTAAAGTAGAAGAAGAATGCCATTCAATTTACATTGTATAAACTTGGGTACACACTCTCTCACACACACACTATATCCAACCATTTTCAAGGGGAACATAAGGAATCACTTTGAGGTCCTGAACCTCATTGATAGGGAACTAGAAGAACTGTAGAATTAACTTAAAGTAAATTGTTAAGGGTGAATGAAAAAAAAAGACTTCCAAAGATCAAGTAACAGAAGAAAATGAACTAGATATCAAACCAAACAGTGGAAATTGCAATAAAATAAATAAATAAAAATCAGAAAGAAAACTAGTCAAGGCAGATATCACATGTACATACTGGTGGAATAATATATGTGTGTGTATATAGATAGATAGATAGATAGATAGATAGATAGATAGATAGATAGATAGATAGATAGATAGATAGATAGAT
>JANHFJ010001436.1:0-11649 GCA_032468195.1 Cerberus rynchops | reverse complement strand
CGCTATCTTTGAAAATTTGAAATACAATTTTTTAAAAAATATTAAATATTAAAAAAAAGCCAGGAATAGGAATAGGAGTAGGAGAATGACAATTTTAATAACTCCTAAAATATAATTAGTCCTCGGATTACAACCATCATTGACCCTAAAATGTATGTTAAGTGAGATATTTATTAAGTGAGTTTTGTTCCATTTTATGACATTTCTTACCACAGCTATTAAGTGAATCACAGCAGTTGTTAAATTACTAATGCGGTTGTTAAGATAATCTGGCTTCCTCATTGACTTTGCTTGTCAAACGGTTGCAAAAGGGATCACATGATTCTGGGACACTGTAACCGTCATAAACATGAACCAGTTGCCATGCAGCTGAATTTTGGTCACATAATCATAGGGATGCTACATAGGTTGTAACTGTGAAAAATGGTCATAAGTCACTTTTTTCAGTGCCGTTGTAACTTTGAACCGTCACTAAATGAACTGTTGTAAGTCGAGGATTACCTGTAGTGATAGGAAATGTGTACAAATGTTTCCTGAATCTAGAAAACTCTCCCTGCTGCTAGTTGTCCTCTCTCCTGAATCAAACAAACAAAAATGTCCAGGACCTTAAAGACTGAGCTATGTAGTAAGTAGTAAATAAGAAATTTTACTTATAAAATGTAAATGAGAAATTTTACTTATCCTTCCAGAAATAGAGCACATATTCAAAGTAATTTTTAAAATTAATTAATTAATTAATTAATTAATTAATTAATTAATTTATTTATTTATTTATTTATTTATTTGCCACCCTTCTTACATATGCAAGAATTTTCTTATCATTTGTAATTAAGTATATTGTAAGGCTCTGCCACTTTTTCTGTAACTCAATATTTTAAATGTCTATGCATGCATGAATATTATGCAGTGGCATCAAAAAAATCCAGATGTTTTCTAAATATGCAGGAAGTGATACTAGATGGCCTGGAGGAAGGCATAAACCAGGGAAGGCAGCCTCAAGCTCAGCGGGAATTTCCTGGTGTATGACAATGCTAACGTAATAGCTTTTGTATGATATATTTGGCCATACTTAATAATACAGAATACGCAATGAAAACCAGAGTGGGATGGTGGCAAAGATTTCGGATTGGAAGTGTAATAATCCTGGTTTTCACCCATCCTCACTAACATATACTCCCTGAATGAGTTTGGGGCAACTCAAATGAGCTCACAGGATTCTTGTGAGGAAAAATATGAGGCGGGAAAGCTACATACAATGTGTTGCCTTGAGCTCCTGAACTGAAGGCAGGATATAGATCTAACAAACAAATTAATAAACAAAGGAATAGTAAGAGAAAGGAGAAAACACTTTAGCCATAATGTGAGCCATAATATAGTGTTCTGATTGGCTGAGGGGTTCTAAATTGTACCATTGACTTTCTGCACTGCTTGTTTCCCCTGGCTGCAAAGGAATTTTTGTAAAAAAAATACTAAAATCAAGTAAGCAGTATATTTCATAGTAGGGGACATTTTAAACTGTAATCAGAGATCTGCTTTTCAGTCAACATTTAATAGAGACTATTAACAAAGGAAAGCAATGGGATCCTCAATAAACTGCACTCCAGGTATCAGACTGAATGGTCCATTCATGTGTAAAAACAAGTAAACCAGCAGGTCTACAAAAAAAACCCATGAAGCTTTGCTTAGCAGTATAAGCTTTTTTTTACTTGAAGTGTTTAAAGCCTAAACAACAGAAGTATATTGGGCAACTAACCACCCAAGGCTATAACCCATCAACATGACCAAGAAATCTTGAGAAAAGAATCTAACTATGGGGCCTTGCTGTGATGTTTAATGAGACTGATCGCCCTGTAGTTCTTAGTACATTATTAGAAAGCTATTGGGTATTGAAGGTTAAAACTTCTCTAGTCTGCTCAAAAGAGGATATTATTCACCCATTCATTGTATTGATCAGCCGTTCAATAACAATTCGGTGAATGCTCTGCAAAATACAAAGAAAGAAGATGCCACAATTGCAGGAAGGCAAAAATAATTGAGTTATCAAAAAACTGAAATAAAAAGTGAGCAACCTCATTTGTGACCTACAGTAATAGCATGCCACCCAAAGCAGTTGACAAAATGCCAAAATGTTGATATTTTGGGGATTTTTTTTTAAATTAAGAGACAGAATGGAAGAAATTGTTTTGTGAGGCTCTCTGTTCTTGCTCTTAAGCTTCCTACAGTCTTAAATGGCTTCAAATCAGAAAATAATGGACCAAAAAAACCATTGTCTCCACTCTTCTAGGGATGTCATCATATCACTAGAAGCCCTCTGTAGCCCTACAGTTTATTGGGAAACTGAGATGCAGCTACCAATCTCTCAAACATTATTAATAATATTATTGCTAATGCTATTAATTTAATTGTTTTAAATATAAAGACAAATGGCAAAGAATGTAATAAAGAATGTGTACATATATAAATAAAAAACCCTAACAACTATGCTAAAATCAAGTATGGTTATGTTGATTTTGTTAGTTGTATTTTGATGTTTGCATTCTGTACTTTGATTTTTGTAAACTGCTTCCAGCTGGTCAGATTGAATTGGCATAAATGTTGCAGCAATTAATCAATAAATTAACAACTCCTGCATTCTAAAGAGCATTTTGAAAGCATGATGTTGGAATCAAAGCCAACCAGCTATGGAATAAAAGGCTTAATATTACAAATAGAAAGTTGTACTAATTCAATGTTAAAAATGACTGGAAGGAAATGAAAAATGATCAGAATTTTCTTATTTGAAATGCTAGAACTTTTCATAGATGGCAGATATTAAAGTTCTTGACATGCTAAAGCTATTTGGGACCTTCAATAGTAAACTGGCTTTTTTATGCTCTTTGAATTTAGCCCTTTAATTTTTTAAGAATAAAAGATAATGAAGATAATGTTGCAGGATTTAACGATTTAAGGCAGTTAAATTCTGATAATAATATACATACTTCATTAGAATAGAACTATAGCAATTAAATATAGGCATAACTTTATTGATACGCATGAAAACATAAGTCTTACATAGGGATAGGCTTTGTCCCATTTTCTTCTTTCCAAATCAGCAACATGACAAATTTCCAAAAAGTAGACGATAGACAGAAATTTCCTATTAAAAGTTCAATTTCCTATTTACAAACAACACCTCTCTCCCTTCTCTGGATTTAATTTGAATTTGTCTCTTGTCCAGGCTAAAATGGATTGATTATGTGGTGTCAAACCTCAGTAACCACATAGATAAATTTTCTTCAGGAGGATCCTCAGCCTAGTCCTTCTGGTATTCCAGTGGTGTACCTATTACTAAGATCATTGAATCTGTCAGGCTTTGAACTAGTCCAGGCAGGAAATAAAAATCATGAGCACTAATTCAACCTTTATTTTAAGGTTATAGTAACATAATCTTGCAAGATTTAAAGTCTGTAGAGATTCTCAATCATCCAGGTCATGGTTGCCCCAAAGGTATTTTTTCAGGAGGCAATTTAACTTTCCTGGTTTTTTTTCTTTTCTTTGAAGACAAAGCTTCTTGGATGAGAAGTGAAATGTCTTCAAAGAAAAACAACAACAAAAAACTCCATTTGCCTCCTGAAAAAGCACCTTTGGGACTTGCAAGACCCCCCATCCTTGCCTTTATTTTCCAGAAAACATCCAGAGATGTTTCTGAGATATTTTCTCCATCCCCATTTTTTTCATGGGCTGAGATATTTTTTTGTCAAACTGTTCTTAGTCTGCAGCTCTTCCTTGGGTATCTCAATATATTTTCACAGCCCATCCACCTTGACGCTGATTGTCTTTTTCTCCCCTTTCCTTCTTTCTTTTCCTTTATAAGCGCCATAATGGGTTTTTTTTTTGACAGAGCTACAATAAGTTTTTACAGAATATGTCTGAAGTATGATAATTTGAGACAGGCCATCTGGCTTTTGCTTCCATAATGTCACAAGGAAAAACACTGCTTGCACAGTTTTACATTTAGTAAGTTCTGAGAAAAAAAAAAGTTCAATTTAAATAAGAAACCAAGGTTTTGGAGATAGATGCAACAAAGCATACTTTAATTGGAATTAATTACAATGATCGCTGGGTTCCTCACCAAAGAACTACAGGAGAGAGATTATGTGCAGTTGAGTTGTTACCACAGAAAGAAAGATAGAAGGAACACTGCAAATTACAATATGACCCTAACAATGGAATTCTTTTGATAAACTATTGAATTGACCTCCCTGTTCTTTTTCACACTGTTAGTATTCTGTGCTTTCAGATAATATCAACATACTCAGTAAACAACATTGTTTATTGTGTCTGCATCCTCTTGCACCATTCCATTCTTTCTCTGAAAGAAGGAGAACTGTCTGATTTTTGTTATCTGCTTCCATTGCAGAGACACAGTGTCGAGATTCAGGCTTCATAATACTTAAGTTAACAGAATAGATGATCTATTTATAAGATCTCAAAATGAACATATGCATTAACACCGCATGGCATTGGAATATCTTTTCCAATTTCCTTTCTAAGTGATAGTGGCTTATTTCTTAACCATTAGTTCTTTTACTGTTCATATAGTAGTTGTTTCTAAAAGGCAAACACTATCTACCACTTCAGTATCTTCATTGTCAATTCTAAGTCTGGTTTTTGAATTTGTTGTGATCATTAATTTGGTCTTTTTTATATTTAATCATAGCCTAATTTTTGGTGGTGGTCCATGCTTTTCATTACTAAGGCTTGCTGGTCATTTGCTTTTTCAGCTATCAGTGTATGACCATTAGTAATCTTCGTTTTTTAATCACTGTTAGAGACAGATAAGCATTGCTGCTTGTCAAAAAATGGTTCATTTTTCTGGCAGTTTTATTGTTGCCCTTGTTAGGCACTGGAGAACATATTTTATGGGGGAACTTCCATTTTGCTTAATCATCCAGATATGGCAAAGTAATCAAGTGTAATTCTTTTTTTCTTCTTCTTTTAACCACATTCTTTCTACATTCTCATGTCTGCATGCCAGTAAGAACCAAAATAAGAGAATGTGATTGCAAACAGTTTCTGAGGTCACATCCCTATGGGCTGCTCTGAGACTGAAGGTTAAGTCAAGATGAATTTAATAAATATTGTTTGCCACAACCGATGGAAATTGTGAACCACAACTGTTTTGCCATTTCCCTCCAAGGTTTTCTGGCTTTTTTCAATAGACAAGTCCAACCAACAAGGTTGATTTGTGAATGCAATGGAGAATAGTACAAGATCAGAAGATGTGCTGAGGTCCAATCCATAGAATCACCAAGAGTCGGATATGACTGAATGGATATCATTATCACCACCACCATCATCATCATTTTAAGTGCATTTTTAATGGTGAGGAGATAAATATAGATAGAATAAATTCCACAGTCAGAGAAAAAAATTGTGAGCTGGAAAAAAAAAAGAGATTCTAGAACTATGAGCATTGTCTAATTCATGTGTGAAACATTCATGAGAAGTAGCTGGTGACTTCACTATTGGGAAGAATTAGGACATGTAATTATGATTTTTATGGATGCAGTGTAAGAACATTATTTTAACACATATGTAAATTTGGAACTCTTCACTTATGGCAGGCCCACGGGAATACACTAGGGCCTCTAGATTGCTCCATATATTATATCCTAATTTAGCAATTATTTGTACATAATAATTTGGCACCAAGCCTCTCACATATTAGTATGAATTTAACAGAATCTGATGGAGATATTAAAACTAGACAAACTAATTAATTCCCATGTAGAAATAATTAATCTAATCAGATTTCATTGAAAAATACTATCTAATACAAAAGCTTCAAAGATTATTCAACAATTTTAGGCCAAATTTTATTAATAAGTTTGCTCCTATAGCATTTTATAAAGAGGCAGGCATAAGAGGGTATAGAAGTATATATTGGATTCTTTTTTAAACATGTGATATTTTAAAAATTGTTGCCTTTACAACAGTATTGTATTAGTATCATATCTGTATCTTCTTGTTGTTGTTAGTTGCGAAGTCATGTCCAACCCATTGCAGCCCCATGGAAAATGTTCCTCCAGGCCTTCCTGTCCTCTACCATCCCCCAGAGTCCATTTAAACTCATGCCGACTGCTTCAGTGTCTCCAACCAGCCACCTCATTTTCTGCCATCCCCTTTTTCTTTTGCCCTCAGTCGTTCCCAGCATTAGGCTCATCTCCAATGAGTCCTTCCTTCTCATTAGGTGGCCAAAGTATTTGAGTTTCCTCTTCAGCATTTGGTCTTCTAAAGAGCAGTCAGGGTTGATCTCCTCTAGGACTGACTGGTTTGAGTGCTTTGCAATCCAAGGGATTCGCATGAGTTGTCTCCAGCACCATAGTTCAAAGGCCTCAGTTTTTTGGTGCTCAGACTTCCTTATGGTCCAATTTTCACAACCATACATTACAACTGGGAAAATCATAGTCTTGCCTATATGCATTTTTGTTGGCAGGGTGATGTCTCTGCTTCTTAGTATGCTGTCTAGCTTTGCCATGGCTTTCCTCCCCAAGAGCAAGCGTCTTTTAATTTCTTGGTGGCAGTCTCCATCTGCAGTGATCTTTGACTCCAGGAAAATAAAATCTGTCACTACCTCCATTTCTTCCCCATTTATGTGCCAGCAGTTGAGAGGGCTGGGTGCCATGATCTGTTTTCTTAATGTTGAGTTTCAGGCCAGTTTTTGCACTCTCCTCCTTCACCCACATCTTCACTTTCTGCCATTAGTGTGGTATCATATGCATATCTGAGGTTGTTGATATTTCTCCTGGCAATCTTAATTCTAATTTATGATTCATCTAGCCCTGCCTTTCTCATGATGTGCTCTGCATAGAAGTTAAATAGGCAGGGTGATAGTATACAGCCTTGCCAAACTCCTTTCTCAATTTTGAACCAATCAGTGGTTCTGTGTCCAGTTCTCACTGTTGCTACTTGACCTGCATATAGGTTTCTCAAGAGACAAATAAGATGGTCTGGTACTCCCATCTCTTTAAGAACTTGCTACAATTTATTGTGATCCACACAATCAAAGGCTTATGATTGAAACGGAAGTAGATTTTTTTCTGGCACTCCCTAGTTTTCTCCTCAATCCAGTATATGTTGGCAATTTGATCTCTAGTTCCTCTGCCTCTTCAAAATCCTGCCTGTACTTCTGGTAGTTCTCAGTCCACATACTGCTGGAGCCTAGCTTGTCGGATTTTGAGCATAACTTTGCTATCATGTAAATGATTGCAGTGCAGTGGTGAAATCCAGCAGGATTGCACCACATCACCCAAACCAGTAGTAGTGATTTGAAATTGGTCCTGCTCACCTGCCTCTGCCCTTATACTTCCTTATATGAGCTTTGTTTTGTTTTTGTTTTTGTTTCTTACCTTAATAAGCTGTTTGGAGCATCTACAGAGCCTTCCTGATGATCCTAGCTGCCTCTGGTGCCTGTAAAAAAAGAGCCGCATTGCAGCGTGTTTGGCACGCATGTGAATGCACCGAACCGGTAGTAAAACCAGTCAGATTCTATCCCTGGTGCAGTGGTGTGGTAGTTTGAATATTCTTTGACATTGCCCTTCTTTGGAATTGGAATGTAAACTGACCTTTTCCAATCCTGTGGCCAATGTTGAGTTTTCCAAATTTGTTGGAATATTGAGTGTACCATTTTTACTGCATCATCTTTTAAGAATTTGAATAGCTCAGCTGGAATACTGTCGCCTCCTTTAGCTTTGTTGTTGCTCAGAATTCCTAAGGCCCATTTGACTTCATATTCCAGGATGTCTGGCTTGAGGTCAGTGGCCACCCCATCATGGTTATCAGGGACATTAAACTTGTTCTTGTATGCTCTTCTGTGTAATTTTGTCACCTCTTCTTAATCTCTTCTGCCTCTGTTATGTCCCTGTCATTCTGGTCCTTTATCATGCCCATGTTTGCATGAAACATCCCCTTCGTATCTCCAATTTTCTTGAAGAGGTCTCTGGTCCTCCCTATTCTATTATTTTCTTCTATTTCTTTGCACTGATCATTTAAAAAGGCATTCTTATCTCTTCTAGCCATTCTCTGGAATTCTGCATTCAATTTGGTGCATCTTTCTCTTTCTTCCTTACCTTTTGCATTCCTTCTTTCCTCAGCTATTTGTAAAGCTTCCTAGGACAGCCATTTTGCGTTCTTGCATTTCTTTTACTTTGGGATGGTTTTAATTGCTGCCTCTTGTACAAGTAATGTAGATATTAAAAAGCAAGCACATCCATGTCTAGTTTCTCTAAATAGTGGAAAAGTGGGAGAAAACATCATTAAAATTATTTTAGAAGTAAATATAATATTCTTAATCCATTTTATGAATTCCAAGGCATTCTGAAATCTATTTAATACAATAAACATGTATTGTTTATGTATTTTATCAAAGTTTTTCAGCATCTAATAATGAGATTACAAGTTGAACTTTATTTTAAGTCTATTATATCTACAATGAATCCTGTATTATCTGTTGCATGCCTAGTTTTTTTCGCCCTGCTTGATTGTTCTTAATAACAAATGCTATAATTTACTAAGTATCTATAAGTTACTTTGCTATAATCTATTTCCTAACAGTGCTATAAAAATCTTTGTATCAACATTATCAGTGAAATTAGATGAGCATATTTTCACCTGCTTTTAGTACAATTTTAAATCTCATGAAATGCTAGTAATAAAATTCCCTTATCGGTAAGCCTGATTAAATGTCAGTGACAAAGGAAGGAAAATACTGGATACAAAGCTAACAGGGACTGTACTATAAGTGAGTCAAAGAAAAATAAGAATAAAATGGTGTGGATGCAAGCAAGAGCAAGACTCATTAAAAGAGAGACAGAGCAGAACAAATGTCTCTATTTTGTTTTCTGTTTCGCTGCACAGGTGAATCTCTAAATAAACAAATAGCACAGCAGCACCTCTTCCAGTGTTTGACAGACAGGGTTTTGAAAGGTGATAAAACTAATTTGCCACCTACTCATGTTAATATCAGATAACTCATTACAATACTCAAATTCCCCCCAGTTTTGCTTGAGATTCTTCAAAGTTAGAAAGTGCCCTTAATCTTCAAACTATTTTGAATCTCTCCAAGATAATTCAGAGTCAGCTGATTCAACCCCTCAAACTTATTTTATGAATCTGATTCAAAGGTTCAATGGAATCTCCTCTCTATTACCTCTTCCAAGCAGAATACTGCAGTAGTAAATAGTCAAGTAATTTTTTAAAAGAGCCTGAATGTTTTCTTTCACTCTTCCTTTACAGGGACTTTCAGCCAATTGGTGGTCTTTGCACCATTCCCAGCATCATGCTAAACCCAACTGTTTCCAGAAGGACCCAGACATTTCATTTCATTCCATTGCTTTCTCATTAGGGGAACCTCTTTCTTTGGAGGTAAGAATCAACTGCTTAGATGACAACAGATTTTACTGAACCTTGGACACTCTCCTTTCAGATCAGCGTTCAAAACAGAAACTGTTAAGCCACTTCAATGTCAATGTTCAGAGTTGAACACAGTATAATTCTTTGTATTTATTATTTATATTTATTAGCAGCGTTTGATGAAACAGATCTCATAGAATAGTAGATTAGTAGGGCTGGACAAAATGTTCGCCCAAGGTAGCCACAATAAAAAGTGTATTTCTCTCTATGGATCCCTCCTTTCTAAGGCTGAGGTCATGGTGGTTTGTCCAAGGAGAGACTAGAACTCACAATCTTGCAGTTTCTAGCCTGATGCCTTAACTGGTTCTCCTGTTGTACCTCATAGCTATAGATAAATGTTATGAATTGGATTACTGAGTGAATTATCTCATTGGATTGACTTAACAATCATGTCCAAAAGGATTCTGAGGAAAGCAGCAAGTTTTTATGGCCATGAGTGCAATCCTAAGAAGGTGTGTCAGGAAAGCAAAGTAATAGATTCTCTCCCTGTACAAAAACCCTGGCGGCTCAGATAGGATAGAAGATGGAGGGTGGTATGGAGCTTAAGCACCTATTTGTTTGTTCCCATGTGCTCCTTCTCTGGTTGATGGTATGAACTGGGATGACTATTGTGTGAATTATCTCAGTGGATTGTTTCAGGTTTGATAAGCATATTGTGCCTTGGCTCTTTCTTAAAATAAAGAAAATATAGAATTACTTATCCTCACAAGCAGAAATAAAAAATGCTTTATTTCTGATGGTTGAAGATGTGGCAATCAGTAAAACTCTCAAAATGAAGAAGCTGCTTCTTTAGCTGAGATTCTGGATTCCCTTTTTGTTGTTAATTTACCCCTACTGAAACCAGTCAGGACATTAAACGTGGCAGTTATAGTATGGTGTGGCTGAAGAGCCGATATGAAGCACTTTGAACCTATCAGATCCAGGTCCATCAGTAATGTTTTCCTTTGGGGCCTTCCACTAATGGAAAGATTAGTAAAACTTTATCTAATGTTTCTGCTATCAAAAGGGACAGCTTCCTTTCCTGGGGCCAAAATCCAAGTTTAAGAATGTTCTTTCCATATTTATATTGCAGGACTTAGTTCAAAAGCTATCTAACTCTGCCATGTGTTTCTTCATCTGAAACTTTGAAAGTAAAGATTGCAATCTACTTTAACTACCACAATTACAGTCTATTATTGTGACAGCTGTGTGCACTTCCCTTTTCTTCCTCCTTTTTATCTGAGTATTTATTTCACAGAGCTGAAAAGGATGTTATAAAAATTGAGCCTTAAATTATAATTACTCAGTGAAAAGTTATTTTTTTTCATGACTTACTTTCTCTTACAGTTGGGTTTGCAGAAAAAGAAATACATGCCTTATAACTATCAGCACAAGTATTTTTTCTTCAGTGAGTATCTATTCCCCCCACCTCCTGTTAAGCTGAAAATGATTTTTTTTCTTGTGTAAACAAAAAAACAACTTTCACAAAAAAACTCTGGATTATTTTTGGACTCTATCTTTTCCATGCATTCAATATAAGCTCTTATATAAGATGCCTCTTATAAATGAATTCATAAACATTTGAAAGCAGGTCTCACTGGATTTACCAAGGCTTTCTTCTAAATCATCCTGAATAGATTAAGATAGTATTATCCACTTATCACCAGGAATAACAAAACTTCTTTTAGGTCATTCAAGTGTATTTTAGTCAATAGGTTGTAATGGAGCCAACACAAATAGTTTGAGCAGCACAATTCAGGCACTGTCTGCTATGTACAAGTTTTGGGGTTTGATGTATTTTTGAAGATGAGATTCTCAAGTACAATTATAATGTTTCCAAAATGTTGAATACAATACATTAGAAGAATATGGCTGATGCATCCTTTATATTTAGAAAAGACAGTTAATGGCTATATGCATCTTGTTTCCTTCTACAGCATTGCCACTGATTGTAGTACCAACTTTTCAAGTTTACTCATTGTACTTTATACTCCAACGCAAACTCTGGAGGGTGAGTACACAAATAATCCATACCAAACATTAAAATATTTAGATTCCCCTCCTGGTATGTTCCTAGGTTTAGAATTTTATTTCCTTGAGGGGATATGAAATGGCCACACCATTTTTAGGTGCATATAAAAATTGGGATGGGGATATTGTTAATAGGAAAGTCAATGCCATCTAATTCTAAAGTGCTTCCAGATGAACTATTGCTGG
>JANHFJ010001434.1:110774-122626 GCA_032468195.1 Cerberus rynchops | reverse complement strand
TCTTCTTAAAAACCTCCAGTAATGAAGCACCTACAACTTCTGAAGGCAAGCTGTTCCACTGGTTAGTTGTCCTCACTGTTAGGAAGTTTGTCCTTAATATCAAAATGTACATTAATCCAATTTTTTAAATCTTCACTGCTACATAGTGGTGTAGCCTGGTTGTCTCAGATGGTTCATGTTTCAATCTCTGATGTTGATTTCCATTATGACCTTTTCCAATTCTGCCTTTCTTATACTCTAGTCACTGTTTAAGTTAAATAGATATGAGGACTACATGCATCTTTGTCTCATTTCATTCCCTAACATGAACATTTCAGTTCCTCCAAATTCAATTTTTATGTTAGATTCCTGTTTACTGTTAACATCTCTTAGAAAAATGATCAAGTCTTCTGGTATGCCCAATAAGACTTACTACATACCCACTCTCACAATATTTTCATAAAGAGCTGGTACAACCAATGAAGGGACAATGAACTTACTTTTATTTGCTGTCCCTATTCATCCTATATTAGCTCCTGTTCTTGTGCCCCTTTGCTTTTTCTAAAACATGTTGATTTGGCATTTCTCATTCCATAGATGGTTCTATTCTTCATTGGTTAATATTAAGTAAACTTTGCTTGAATAAATTTACAATGTTTATGATGTTTAAAAATGATGGCGTTCAGGATGTGGAAAACATTTGCCAAACAACTATGCAGAATGACTCTTATAAGGACAATGGGCCATTAATTTGCATCTCACTTCTTTATTGGCCCAGACAATGATGGTTCTCAGGCCATGAAAATTTGTTACACATTGTATTCCCCTTTTAATTGCCATACTTTGCAATTTTAAAATTTTAATATGTTCAATGTGTTCCTTTCCTTTTCATAACTTCTCTATTGCTACTTGTATTTTCTCAGGAGGTGGTCCCAGAACATAGAGAAGTTTTATAAATTTTGGCATATTATAATTAAGTTAGAACCCCTCCCCATAAATTTACAATGTTTATGATATTTAAAAATGATGGCGTTCAGGATGTGGAAAACATTTGCCAAACAACTATGCAGAATGACTCTTACTCAGATTCACTCATAAGTAAAATAAGCTGATTTATAGGGCTTAATTTTTAGAGATGGAGTTTAAACCCATTTCTCTACAATGATTCATCACAAAGTGTTTTGGCTTATTAAATGATAACAAATTGATGAAAAATGCTATAATTAGCTGTTAGTCATCACTGTAATAGATTAACAATGCTACCATTTGGAAATTCTAAAATGAATAAGTTATGCTTGTCCTTGTGATTTCTATGCTGCATTAGTGGAAATGACTGGCACAGTTGTTTAAAAAGAGTTCAGGAATTCTTAGTCTCATTTTTTGGGAGGGTCCCTTCCAGTAATTCTTAAGTCCTGGTAATTATCTGGACAAGTTCGTATAGCCTTTGTGGGTTTTTTTATTGGCATAAATGTATATTAGTATTGTTGTTGTTGTTATTGTTATTATTGTTATTATTATTATTCCATTCCTGCAGTTTTTTTGGCAAGATTTTTCAGAAGTGGTTTGCCCTTGCCTCCTTTCTAGAGCTGAGCAAAAGGTCGTACAGCTGGGTTGGTGCCTAAGATGGATCTAGAACTCCCGATCTCCTGATTTCTAATATGATGCCTTAACCTCTACGCCAAAGTGGCTCTCACATTCTCATGTATAAATCCAGAAACGTGTTTTGAATTATTTTTATCATTGCTTTTCATCATTCACGAAAGGAATGAAATGAGACATTAAAATTCTAGCAAAACAAAGTGATCCTAAATGAGAAACTACTACTATGTTCAATTAAGCTTTCTTTACGTGAAATACAATCGTAATTTAGAGGTAGCAGCAAGCTTCACTGAGCTTTGTTTTTGAGTAGGCATGTTCAGCATCAGCTTATGGGGCTACCCGTAAAGATTATTGAGAAACTTCAATTGTTCTAAGACTCACTGGTGTCAGTTAAGCATGTCTGTGGCTTGGCACATGTGACCCCACTGCTCTATAAACTGTATTGGTTGTTGGTATGCTTCAAGACACAGTTCAAGAAGCTGGCAGATACCTTTAAAACTTGTCACCCAGTGTTTTCTGTCCTTCTTCTTAGGTCTAGCAGGAGAGGCATTTTCTAGTTCATGTCAATAAGGAAGTACCATCCGGGGGGACCCAGGGAGAAACACCTTTCTGTTGTGCTGCCTATCCTCTGAATATCACCTTCCCCAGATAGGAGACTCATCCTGACCCTACCGGCTTTTCACAAGATCTAAAAGACCAGGTTGTGTTATTCATCCTAGAGCCCTGATAGTGTGGATGAGCCCATTGATTGATTGCATTAACTGTAGTTATTAGCATTGTTCTGGGTTTTTGTTTTCAGCTGTTATTCATATGATTTATACTACTGTTATATTGTTTTCATTCTATTTAGGTAGCTGCCCAGAGTCATGGACTCAAGATAAGTGCCCGTACAAGCAAACAACTAAGAATATATATTTTTTTCATCTCTAGACCTCATGTGGTGGAATTCATCTCTCCCTACTCCTATTTATTACCTACATGAAATCATTGGCCACCTGTCTTATAGAACATCATTCATTCCCCACCATTCTTTAAGATTCAGATGGCTCTGATCTTACTGGCCTTCTCTTGAAGACCTGGCTTTTCTCCCAGGCATTGGTCCAGGATGTTAGCTGAGCTTGATGTATAATATTGATTGGCTGCTTTTTATCTGGATTATTATGCAATTGAGGAGCCCTTGATGCTCTCTGAGCTTGGTTGTTTTCTTGCAGATGTTTCACTACCCAACTAGGATAACATCTTCAGTGCTAGAAGAAAGTCACATTACACAGTTGATCTGTGCATAATTAGGAGGTTTATTTGTTGTTTTAAATGTTCTCAAGGAATGCAAAAGGCATTGCCCACGAAGAGTTAACGTCTTTGGAATTAGGTGGGGTTAAAATGTTAGGAATGGTTAATTCCTATATATTTTGAAAACAGAAAAATACAATTATTTTACAGTTGAAATAGTTTTTAAAAAGAAAGAAATATCCCTGCAAACCACCAGCGACGTGGATTTTTGTTTAAAACTACTCATCAGCCTACTGAAAATGGATATGTTGCCAAGAAATTTTGACGTGCAACTTCGGCAGTTTCTGGCCTGCAAGTGTCTTGCAGGCTGTTTGCCCAATCTAGTTATGTCTTGTCAAAGCTGATTTCAACCCTAAATCCTGTGGGTCTGAGGCAGAAATGTTTCTACTTGGAGATGCCAGGGACTGAATCCAGGACCTGGATGCAAAACCGGATACAGTGCAATTGAACCCTCTTGTCTTCCTCATCTTTTGAGGGCCCCTGTTTTTTACAGTCTTGTGACATTTCTGTGGATCTGACACACTCTTGCTCAAGATGAGCTGCATTCTGCCATCAGCGTTCTTTAGCGCATCGCGATCTCAATGGCGTAGAATTGATGGCGCATGGAATGCAAAGGCGATGCTGGCAGGATCTCTCCTTTCATGTGCCTGTGTATATTCAATCAGCCTGGGAACAGATTTAACTTGCATATTCAGTGTTTTGGAAAATTGTGTTAAGGCTGCCGTCTTGCTTTGATTCATTTTCCCTGCACAGTTTTGCCCACACTTACCAGCTGTGTAACCTTTTGAAGAGCAACTTAACTCATTTCGGTGAGCTTTACAGCTCTTGCCGAGTGAGCAAAAAAAATAAAATAAAACAAAAAGGAGAACATATTTGTTCAGCATTTGTGAAAATCTTCAAGGCTTGCAATGTTTATCTGCTCACGCATCTCACGTTATTCCTTAGGTGCCGCTCAGCATAAGAAAATACATCTCTCTCTCTCTCTCTCTCTCTCTTTTTTAAAAAAGTATGTTCTTGTAGACAACCATCTGGTAGTTAAGCAAAGGACCTTATATTTCAACCTTGGTTTTTCAGGCAGGCATTGTGGAAGGCCCATTTTCAAGTTTGCATGTTGTGACAGAACATCCTGTGTACACAAGATAATGCATTTTCATCCCCTTGGCTTGACTTGATCATTCAAAGTGAGATAGCCAGAGGATCAGCCAGACACGTGCCTATGCTTTTCTGACTGCTATCTCCAGGTGGTTGAAGAAAGACAATGCTGAAAGTGTCACCACCTCAGAAATAAAAATAAAAATGGTGATGTCTTCCTTGTTTTTACCCTGTGCAGATATCATGTTAATAAATATGTGGCTAACTGAAACAATAAATCAACAGATTTTGGTGTCTGGGCAGCTCCTCCAACAGTATATAGAGTCCTACTGTACCCTGCACTGGGATCCTGAGTTTTTGGCTGCATAATAAGTGGGAAGAACAGTGAAAATCACAATAGAGACAAAATTGCTCTCTGTGTTACTGTGTTGAAGGATTGGTTGGTGGTATTCCACCTGGTCACACCAGTTCTAGAGAACTGGTAGTGGTGACAAACATTTGGCCCCACCCACCGGCCCCTGCCCTATCCTCTCCTATACCCCCTTCTTTTTTTTCTTTGTGGCTCAGCTAAATTGCACAGAACAGCTGTTTTCCGTGCCTCTGCAGCCTTTCTACTCACCTGGCTGCCTCCGGTAAGTCCAATACTTATAGTTTTGAAACTGCGCAGTAGTGCGGATAGCACGGGTCTGTGCAACGAACTACTAGTAAAACCAGCTGCATCCCACCACTGATTATAGCTAAGGCTGTGCAACGCTGTGAATGTGAAAGGGGGAAAATGCTATGGTGCATAGTTGAGATATTTATTTATTTATTGCCTTTGAGGGAGTTCTGACTGCAGGAAAAATCCATAGAATTTTCTAGGCAAGATTTTAAAAATGGTTTGCCCTTGCCTTTTTCTTCCTGGTACGGGAATTTAGCACAATTGACCCAAACTCAACTCGTTGGCTTCCATGCCTAAGACAAGACTGGAATTCAGGTTTCCCTGCTCCTAGTCCAACCCCTTAAGCACTAGACCAAACTGGCTGTTGTGTAGTGCCTGTTTTGTGGGCAATTCTCTAAAGCAGACTGAGCTTGTGCTTTTGGAAACCTCTCTTTAAAATCCAATACGTTGCACAGACCTAATAAAAACATAAGGAACGCATGGCTGGATCAGACTAAAATTTTCTCTAGTCAATTTCTTTAGGGAGTTTTCAGTAGAACTTTGGCTTTGCAAAGTATCTCCTAGGAGGTGTTTTCACATTCATCCTGAAGATAGTATATAATCCTCATGACCAGTTTCCTTTAAAGCCTTTTTACTGACACTACAGCCATCCCGAGGCTTAAATGACTGCTTTCTATATTTGAGTATTATTCAAATATAGAAAGCAGAAAGTATTATTGAGTATAATTCAAAGTTTTCATGAAATTATGCAAATTGAAGAGGATGCAATGACACAACTACTGGAGGTTGAAGAAATCCTGGTAGGCCTGCCAAGAATATTGTGATCTCAAGCAAATGGGTGTGAGTTTTTATGCTAGTTATATGTTCAAACCAGTATTAAACAGTAACTTTTCCAAAAACGAGTAAGAATTGAGGTTTTTTTTGTGTGAAATTTCCATACAGCAGCATGATGACAAATATATATATATATACTGTAGATAGATATCAGAAACTTATCTGAGATGAATAGAGTTCTTAAATGCCTTGATTGTCCTTCCTTCAAATACAAGAAGAACCTGTAAACTTCAGTCTTCAATTTCCAATCTTACTATGCAGATAAAATAGGATTGTTTATACCTACATTCAGCATATGAGATTTACAAAAAAGCCACCTAGATTGGCTTAGAAACAGAAACTGCTATTCAAAAGCCATAAATCAGTATTGGACTGATTTTTTTGTAAAGAAGAAAAAAAGTGAGGGCAAGCCACAACTTTCAATCCCATGAAGATGATGGGACTACTTTGGAATATACATATTATATAAACTAGCCTGGAACTATTTAACCAGGCACCACATTCACGGACTCTTAATTAATTTAAAATTAATGTGTACACACAATTGATTAAATATATACTTAGTATTGTATTTAATAACAATATATTATAAAACAAGATGACATCATTTAGATTTTTTTCCCCTAGCATTTCCCCCTGTAAATGCAGGGTCTGCTTTTTTCTGATCAACCAAGTGTTAATCCATTGGTTGCCACAGGAATGGACTGGCCAGCTTGTTTCTTGAGCCTGGCTGACAGAGAGTGGTTGGCCCAAAGTCACCCAATTGGCTTTCATGCCTAAGGCAGGACTAGAACTCACAGTTTCCTGGTTTCTATCCCAGTGCCTTAAGTACTAGGTGTATCAAATAAGTGCCATTTTATTTTTTCCTCTCCTACATTCTGCTTCAGAACTTTCTAACCTTTGTTTGCACATATCTGTAGATCCCTCAGAAGAGCACCAATGTGGAAAAGTGGCAGCAAAATGGTGAATAATAGGAAGGGAAAAGAATAAGAGATTCCACCATTTTTCTGGTCCTAATACTCTCCTTTTGAAATAAATTTGCCACTGGAAGTGACTGCTGAGATTTTATTTCATGATCTGGAAAATAATAGTCCAAAATATTCTGTTTTGGAAAATATTTTTAAATCTCTTTGTCCAGATGTGTTTTGCTTATGGAGACTTTGTAGAATTTCCTTCTGAAATGAAGGTCATTGTTAAATTCCATGGATACTGAAAGCAAGATAGCTTGTGGAACTCCGTTCACTAAAATTGCAGAATTATGATGTCACATCTTGTTGATATTATTATTATTATTTAGCAACAACATCAGCCAGTAGTTACCATTCAGGCAACACGAATCAACTGAATAACAGCTACAAGGTTTTAATTCTCTTTTTGAGAAAAAATGGTTGAATTTCAGATTTGGATTGGATGAAGTCTTGGCTCTAGGGATCATAGCATTGGGATACACAAATCTAGCATTCTTACAAAGAGTAACAATTTATTCTATTTCTAGAATATTTCAATTTATTCTACTTTCTGAAGCAGAATATAAATATAAACCAAAACGGCAGGCTGAAAACTGCACTTTTCACATTTTGCCATTTTAAAAGAGGGCATAACAATTGATGTATGTTTAGTGGAAAATATGCACTCATGCCCACTCTTTAAAGAAGAGAAAACTATTGTAAGAAAATGTATAGGTTTTTTGCACTCCTAACCAGTTTGATAACTGAAATATTGAGAAATGGGATGAACCAAAAAGAAAAGGTCAGAAAAATGAGAAACAGAGGAAATGTGCTGTTCTCCAGTAATATGAGTTGGACCTAAGACCACAGAAGAAAAAAAATATTTGACAGTAATATGGAACCTGCTTTCAGTGGTGCTCTCTGTCTCCTAGATGACTGAGTAATACGATTTTTGTAACCTGAGCTGAAAGACAAAGCAATAAAAAGAAATATCTTTGGAACCATCACTGAACTAACAAGATGACCCTTCTGGAGATAATTTTTTCATATCTGAGTGACTTTGTACCAAAGGTACTTTTCCAAAAGGCAACTAGACTTTCTTGGCTCTTAAGCACAAAAGACAAGTAAAACCAGTTGCCTTTTAGAAAAGCACTTTTGGGATGAGCATGACCTGGATAATTGAGAATCTTCATAGACACTTGAGTGACTTTTTCATTTTGATCATACTAGCAAGTGGAAAATATGTCACCTATTGAGTTCTAGGTACCTCTATATCAGCTGGGTAGATCAGAAAACAGCTTATAATGAAAGCCAACATTATGGCTATAAAGTAGATTAAAAGTTGAGGAACAATACACCTAATATTCTCCTAACTCCTCTGTGCATGATTGTACTTGTACCCAAAGACTCCAATTGTATCAAAGGAGATATTCTTACTTTACTGGCTCCCATGATTCCCGCTCAAAGCCCCTGTGAATTGACTGGGCAATAGAGGACTCCATGAGATCGACATATCTAACCACAAGTGGAGCAAAGAGATCTTGGAGATGTTTGTGGTATTTTCCATTGCACAAATTATCTAGAACAAACAAATAAAAGCACAATAAGACACTTTTTAGCAGCATTCCATAATTACACAGTGTGATTTTTAAAATGCCCTATCAATAAAACAATCTGCTGTCAATTTCTTTATTCTAGAAATATTTTAATATAAACAAGGAAATAATACAACCATAGCACTGGTTGTTTTTGAGTGATAGTTAAGAATCACTTAAGTAAAAGTTTCCCTACTCCATCAAAAAAAATTAACATTAATTAAAAATTAATTTTTAGCATTTTAACATTTCACAGTAACAATAAATGTTAACATAAATGTATGTATTTAGTTCCAAGAAGCTCATCCATTACAAATATGAACTGGTTTCATTTAGAATTCTAAGAACTCTTGGAAACTTTAATTTTTTTAAAAATGAAACTGTTATATCAATACAGAAAATTAAATAAGAACCCCCAACTTTTCAGAAAGATTATTTCTGAATCTTTCTAAATAGGAATGCTTGGATACTTGCAGGATAGTCTTATACAAGCTTATTTGGAAGTAAATCCCAGGATATTCAATAGGCCTTAATTTCTAGCAATTGGATTTATTACTGAAGATTTAAACTAGTTTAAATTATTACTGCCAACCAACCCACAATCCTGAGAGAGGAGCTTAGGAAATCAACCCAATGTTTTTGGCTGACTGACATTCCTGTGAGGTGAATGCCTTAATTTTCTCAGAAATCTATTTGTTACATTGTGTTCAATATGCTTTGCTTCCAAAACCGCAAGAAAAGTGAAAGAATGAATAAAATCAATAATCCAGCTGATTGATATACACATGAAAAAGAATCTTCTGGGCCATTTTTTCAATAAAAACTGCTCTTTTCATGAAATTGTCAAGCAATACTTCATGTCTGCAGAGAAAACATTGCCTTCAAAGGTGCATTGTAATATATTTCTGTGAGGAGATGGTGGTAGATAAGGAAAATTAAAGTGATTGTGTGAATCCAACACATCAAGAGCACTTAAGGGGACTTTTTGAACAAATCCATGTCATTTGGTTTGGGACAAAAGTTATAGTGATTGTACTTTTTCAGAAAAGTTTTACTTTTTTTTGGTTCTCATAAAACTTCCATGACAACAGTGCTGCTTTTATTATTCTTTTATATTATTTTTAGATATCTATGACTTTTTCATATTTTTTATTTTTTATTATTGTTTAGGATACTTGAAATGCTAAGCACTTTTTAAAAAAAATATTTTTACACCATCTTTCCATCTGTGTTTGAAATCTCGTCTTAAACAAGAAAAAAAACTTTGCTTCACTTAAACTTAAAATCTTTCTATGTAGAGGTTTCAGTGGGGAAAAATAGGTCTCTCTAATCTGCATTTCTCAAGTTATTATGGCTCTCAACTACCTTTTGATTACGCTTTTAAAGACATTTTTTTATCACAATAAATGCTTTATCACATATAGTGCTAAAAAAAACAAACCCACCTTGTTCCTAATGCAAACCTCCCCATTTGCACACAGAGGAGAAAAGCTTTGTGTGCCACAAGTAAGTACCAGAAACTGCTGGCATAGCCTCTTCTTTGGTCCTTTGGCTCTTCTGATTTTGTGATGTAATGGAGGGAGGCAGCTTTTCTTCACAAGTCTGCATCCAATTCCGCAGACATCCCCAAATAGATTTTGCAATGTAATTAACATGACCTACCACTGATCGAAGGAGAACTCACAAAACTCGTTGGTATCCCTTCTTTTTGCAGGGATATGTGTATGCTCTGAAGCTTGGCTGTGGGGTGCTTTTATGTGTGTATCTGAATATACAATAACAGTTTTTGTTATGTATTGAATATATATAGTTGTGTTAAGCCTTGCTAAAGTGAAACTAACTTTTAGATGACCCTAACTGTTAATTCCAACTGTTTTGGAGGGAAACTTAGAACATCCATATTTAGGCGGGCTTTTTCAAGTACTATGATTGGTTAAGGCCCTATGGGCCTAGAGTATAAATTACAGGCATTTACCTGCCATTCCTCAGTTCCCATTTTGAGTCAATAAATGTTGTTATAGCTATGCTGGTCTGCTTCTTGTCTACTGAAGCCCACTACACAACAGTTTTCTTTCATAAACATTCACAAAATGAGGGGTTCTTGGTGCTTTTTTGACCTTGGTTACTTTCTTACAGACATTTAATTACCCAAACTAAGTAACATAGTCAGTGCTAGTCCATTCAGAAAACCACAGCAATTTGTGAAGTCGTCACTTAAAGTGACTAACTAAAGGGTTAAGTGAAGAAGAACTGGAAATCAGTCAAAAAATAACATTAGCCCAACACTTTTATCCTCACAGAGAATAAATTAAACGGCCAAAGTACAATACATACAGTCACTTCGTAGGGAGTCATTTAGAAGCTGAAACAGTGGAAAGCTGTCCCAGGTATCTGGGGGCTGGACCTCGAGTGCAGCATCCATGTCTACCGCAAACAATGAGAGGAAGGTTTCCGCATGTTCAACCATTAAGTCTGACCACCAAGCAAAGGCCTTGAAAAGTCGCAAAACAAAACAAAAGTAAAAAAAGTAAATAAATAAACATAAGTGTTATTAAATTAGATCTCATGTTACGGGAGGCCTTCAATAGTAAACCGAGTGAATAGCTTAGATAAATCTACCTTTATTGTAAAGCAAACAGTAATGCAATTGCTAGCATGTTGCAATCATAAGGCAACTAGGGTGCAACAGAGCATCTGTTTCTCAAGGAGTAACTTCTCAAGGAGTAAAGTACCCTCAGAGGTATACTGCACTAAAACAATGGAAGTGCACCTGTTCAGTTTACAATAAAATAACTTCATTGCAGGTGGCTCATGCTCTTTCTTAAGAGTCCCTTGTGTAAAAATATATCACATTGGGGAGTTTCTTCACTGTGTTTGTAGGTTTTCTGCTCCTCTTTCCCAGGGAACCCTCAGACATTATGACTTTAAGTTATCAAGTATGAAAATTGGGGATTTAGTGGCCACGAGACACGCAACATTTACATTTCAAACTCAGCCAGTGGGTGAGTTTTTAACATAAATTAATGATTGCAATGAAAAAAAAACAACCCCCGCATGACATCAGAAGAGCCATCTGCAGTCAAGCTAGGTCCAGGATAAAACTACTAAGAAATAAAGAACATTGAAAACCAAGAAATATCAGTGAAGTAACTCGTGGTCATGCGCACGGGTCCTCAGGAAGTCACTGTATGGCTTCTCTGAAATGACATTCACATCATACATGTCTCAGATGTGAATGTGCTAGGAACACATGCACGCGTGTTTAAAATCACCTCTGGCTTAGGAACATGCAACATGAGTGGTGTTATCAATAGGACCTTGCGCAATAATGACTAAGCAATAAAAACATTTACTCAAGAGTTCAATGCTTACGTATAGTAATTGTTATTTTCTAAAGAGGTAGAGTATTTTGACAAGTGAGGCAAGGTCTTAAGATTATCTGGTTATACGTCACTGAAACCTTGCTCTATAATCCAAATTCTTACAGGTAATATTTCCGGTGATTGCCTCTGAATTATATAAAATGCTCTCCTGAAAACACATATGCATTAGCCATCTGTAGCCTCTTTTCAAGAGACAGAGGAAGACTCCTTAATTTTTGCAGGCACTGTAAACTTATCTGGAAGTGATTATTTATATATATATATATTTAAAAATTGTATCTGGTTACAAGAGTAGCACAGGTGAATAAACTTTACATATCCATCCTCTGAAATGAAAAGGACAAATCAGTCATAGCTAACATAATTTTTTCTGATTTCAAGGAGACATCAGTTCAACGGGACCGCCTGTTGCCATCATCAGCCTCCAACCGACCGGTGCGCTCCCACAGGGTGGGCCTCCTCGGGGTGCCAG
>JANHFJ010001434.1:72265-85566 GCA_032468195.1 Cerberus rynchops | reverse complement strand
TAATTCTTTTAATTGATTTTTAAGGAATTTTGTGTTTTATATTTTATCAATGGCTGTACACCGCCCCGAGTCCCTTTGGGAGAGGGGCAGTCTATAAATTTAATAAATAAATAAATAAGTTGGCCTTGCAAGTGCAAGCACATTGTATTACCATATGTTAAGTATTGATAATCTTATAAGTCATTATATCTCCCACCCAGCATTGGAAAGTTCTAGCTTTCTCAGCACTTGATGTTCTTGCACACCTCAGGAGAGCGAACAAGAATACCATTAATTCACAACTGTTTCCTCTGCACATGATCAGATCACATGTTTGTAGATTCGAGGCTCTACTTGCCAATCAGTGCATTTTATTATTACATTTTCCTATCAGTATGCACACTTGTTAGAACATAAGAAATTAATCAATGCTCTGCTGGATTAGACCTGGATCTATCTAGTTGAGAAATTCCTTCTCACAATGGCCCACTAAGTACACAAGGAAACCCACAACTTCCCCAGCATATGGATCTCAATGGCAGTCATATTGCCACCAAACACCACTGGCCTCCATGAATTTTATGAAGTGGTCCATTTTTTAAAATCAGGTGAGCTGGTAGCAGCACCATATCTCATGATAGTGAAGTCCAAAGTTTAATTACAGGTCATGAAAAAAAATCCCTTTTGTCTGTCCTCATTCTTCCAGATTCAATTTCATTGGGTGACCTCTGATTCTAGTATTTTGGAAAGGGAAAATAGCTTATCCTTGTTGGCTTTATACACACAGTGTATAATTCTGTACACCTCAATCAGGTCCCCATTCATTCACCGCCTTTCTAAACTAAAGCACCCCAATTGTCAAAACTTTTCCTCATATGAAAGTCTTCCAGCTATTGATCATCTTAACTGCCCTCCTCTGAACTTTCTCCAGCTCCATTATATCCTATGGCAAAATTCAAAAAAGGTCAGGAAACGTACCAAACAGGATAAAATAATGTAAAACCAAATTGCAAAAGTGCTTTTTCAAGAGGTAACTGGACCTCCTGGTTTTCTTTGTTCCGTTTTCACCTTTCAGGACTTGAGCCATTGCTTAAATTATCTTAAAATTTGCTGCTTCCAATAAAAAATTAGTTGTATTTATAGCCTACTAAAATTAGTGAGTTAATTTAATGTAGAATCCAATGAAACTATTATCAATTTCAATGGAAATCAAATTCAATTAACTTTCTTCATACTGGGGGGATATTTTATTGTTTCTTCCATATTGTGGTTAGCAATTCCAAAATGGGGATAGGTACAAACTTTTTATGTGTGATTTCTTATATATACTCTTTTAATTTAATTCAGTGTAATTAATAATAATTCTTGTGTATGGTGTGTACCTTTTAAAAATAAAACCTGCATCTATCCCGGAGTACATTCAGGAAAAATGCACTTTCATTAGTAGTGATAATAAGTAGTAATAATAAAACAGTTTCCTGACTAATAAACTGAGATTTGAATCATTAAATTAAATCCTCCTCAGCATTGATTTAAGTAAATTTGATTTAAATCAAATGCATCCTGATGTGATCGTTTTAGAAAATGGATTATTGAACTACTTGATGTTCAATAAATAAGATGATATGTGCGGTTTTCTATCAAATAAGTTGCAAAAATTGCTTCTTGGTCCTTAATACAGTCCATATCCATTAACAATTAATAATGTATAACAAATATAAAATTAAGTCTTGAACCAGCTATACTACCTCATTATTATTTTATAAACTTCTTTTAAAAAATTATACTGGAAGGAAGGAGTTGAGCTACTTGGAAGACGAGTATAAAAAGTTCATTATAGTTTATGTGTAATTATTAAAGTATGTAATGTCATTCTTGTTTCTCTTTTATAGACTGGACTGGCAGAAGGGTTATGTAAAAAAAGTTAAAACATAACCATTTCCATTTTTTCTATGTTTCTGTGTTTGAGATAAAACTAAGATTGTAAATACAATCCTTTCTTCTGCTTAGAATATTACATTAGTTTAAATCCAATTTCATACAAATGCAGGTAGCATCAGGTTTCTATAACACAGACACAGGAAGGGTCAAAATCACTTCCTCATCAACAGAGTTTAATAAGACCACTTTCTTACATCCTCTTTCTCACATGTAAGTGGCAAGCTTGCCCAAGAGGCTTAATTAAAGCATACTTATAAAAGAACTTTATAACCTTTTCCCAGATTTATAGGTGGTCCTCCCCCAAGCAAGCATCTTTAGTCTTAGTCACCTCAATCCAACAATCCTTTCCATTTGCAGAATCCCTAATACTCAGAGAATTACTTCAGGCAGAGCCAAGTATGAAGAGAAATGGCCACACAGGTTGATTGGTTTCTTCTGTTGAAAGGAATGCAAAGCCACCAGATTTCCATTTCATCAAGTACATGCCTCTAAATTACAGTGTACAGAATTAAAGTCTCAGTCTCCTGGTATTACTGTACTCATTCTAAGCCTACTTACATTTATCAATATTTGACACTCTTGAACTGCATGGATTCATTAAGGCAGTGCTACCCAAACTTTTTCCTCCAACCACGCTTTTGGGGATTCGGTTTTTATATTGTTTTCTTTATGAAGGTAAGAGTGGAAAATCCTATTGTACACATGTAACTTGCTTGGAAATAGCAATAATTGCATCATGGCATCATCAGTTCCCACAGGGAATTCATCATGAACTTAACCGGAAAAAATCAAATGGTCCTTTTTTTAAAAAAAAATAACATTTTGCATTGACTGCTAGACCTCAGCTTAGTCATTTGCTCTGTAAAACTATTTATGGGTTCATGTGTCATAACTGAAAGAAAAATCACTTTTAATCCTTTGGGATAGTTTATCTAGGTTTGGGAAGCACAGACCTTGGCTAATTTGGGTCCAAACAGGAAACCAATTCAGAGAAAAGAAAACAAACACAAAACTAGGAAAGGAATAAAACTACAAAATCACAAATAACAATTTATTTGTTTTATATTCATATCCATACTGAAGTAATTGACACTGAAGCAATAACACTTTTAACAACTACTCTTCTTCACCCTTTAAACAATATGCCATCATCCTTGGAGATAATGTCTACTCTTGCCACTCAAAAATTCTTTCTTTCCATCACATTGCTCAATGATATATAGGCAAGAGATTTTAGTGAAAAGCCATTAACACTCTAACCACATGTCCAAGTATCAGTTGAAGGTTTGATCAATCTATGCAACAGGTTCTGAACATCTCTGGGAAACTGAGAAATAGTTACATAAGACTAACTTATAAAAGAAACCAACTAAATGCTACAAGTCCATCTTTTACATCTCACTAAAGAGAATAAATGAAATATAATACTTACTAAAGGTAGCATCTATAATTACTAAAGGTAGGGATTGGAAAACTTGCAATCACACAAAAAATATTCAGGTTCTGGAATATTTAAACAGGTTTGCAAGCAGAAAGATAAATAAGAAAGCAATCTGTGCAAAATTAACTTTTCCTGATGTCTAACAAGTGAGCTCTCCTCATGCAGTAATTCTGAAAACTAAAGTCCTAATCACTCCAGCATCTTAAAAGGCATTTGCTTAAGTACTGTACATATCATTATTAGTGGAGTATGAAACCATTACAGATAAAACTCTCTCTCTGAATCTGAAGATGTCAGAATTCAACCTGAGTGAAAGTCTTTATGATTAGTGACTTACTTTATTTCTAGGAAATCATGGTCATTTTTTTGCAGACAAAGTGACTACCACAATTAGTGATATCAAAATGAAGCTGCATTATTTGCCCAGTTTTTTCTTTAATAAAGGCCAACCAAACATCACTAAGCATAAAGGTAAATTGGCTCTTTGAAAAATCTCAGATGCAAACCAGAGTCCTGTTTCCAAGATACTGGATGAGCCACCAAGGCAACCTGCACTAAGAAAAAGACAAATGAAAATGTGAAGACAAAAAGAATTTAGCTCAACATCCCAATAGTAATGAACTCAAATGATAAAAACAGGCTACTCAGAAAAGCAAAGGAGATATTTAGGGCCACAAGACTCTAAGAATTGCAAATAATAGTTGTTACTGTAGGGTTATTTTTAAATTTTAGGGAAAATTTAGTCATACTGTAGGAATAAACTGTTGTGGTCAAACTGATTACTGCATGTGAAAAACAAAAAAGCAGACCAATTGTTGAATTTACAAACCAAAAAACCCCCCAACCTACAGCATATTAGATTATGGCTTATATGTATCAACTTATTTTTTGAGCTTGTTTACATACTATTATTTGGGAATAAACAATTCTGATTTCATATTTCTTACATTGATAATGATTTTATCAACTGTTTAATAACATCTCAAAAATAGATAAAACACACTCCTATAACAGCGCTTAAAAGCTGCAGTCACAAGGACCAGACAAAAAGAAATGAATGTTCCTCATTTTTCAAACAGACAGTTGGTAACACGGGGCCAGTAATACCGTTAACAACGCAGATGGAGCCATATCAGAGCTGGGACACAGGTGAGCTTCCACACAATTACTTAGGACAGAAAGTCTTTCAATTACGTTTACAAGGCTATTAAGCAAATTGGGTTTTCACAGGCGAAGGTAAGCATCACAAGAAAGAGGCCTTAAGAAAAATAGATACAATATGGCCATGAATTATGCAAGCAGATGCTGGAAATTATTTCCCTGCTGAAAGCTGCACTCTCTTCATGTCTGTTACTATGGAGCAAAACAAGCCAAGCAACCAGTTTAACCTTCAGCTAAATCATTAATTTACCTAATATCTAATGCTTCGTGGTGTTACAAACTTCACACTTATATGAATTAACCATAGAACAACTTGATACAAAATAAAATGTTGACAAAATGAAATATGTGAACACAGTGAAATCTGAAATGGACAACGAAAGGAGAACTTCATAAACAAGAGAATCTTGGGAACAATACATAAGAGTTATTGTCCAGAGTTGAACAATATTAAGATGGTACATGATCATGAGGACTTGAGTGCAAACAAATTATGAAGGCTAGGCAAATCCATCCAAGGGACACCATGATCGTAGCATTCCGGCCTTATGCTTTGCTATTAATCCTGATGGAAGCCATTTCCTAAACTGTACATCAGGGGTCTCCAATCTTGGCAACTTGAAGACTTGTGGACTTCAACTCCCAGAATTCCTCAGCCAGCACTGGCTGAGGTATATGTTTTGTACTCACAAACATTCTCTTGATATGATACTTGGAGTTCTATCTGGAAAGCAACTGAGACATTTGAGGATTTCAAATTGGAAGTGTTGTTTACAGGTAAGAGCAGAGGAATACCAACCAAGACAATTGTACTGGTTTTCCTATTCTGTACTCTTTCAATTAATGATTCGATGATTGCTTTTGGAGGCTGGATTTTGTATCATCATGGCTCACTGCTTGCTACACCTATTAATTTTGTAACTGCATGGCTGTTTCAGAGAAAATGGGCTGCTCCATGGTTGAATCAAGAAAGGGCATGAGGAAAAAGTGTAGACAATAAGGAGACAGGCAAAAGGAAGCAAAAAAATAAAAATAAAAAAAAAACAGACAACAACATGGTATAATATGGCCATATTATGTCCCAGTCATTGTCCCTACATTAAGAAAACAGCTGTTTTGGTTTTAAACACAAAATGTGACCCAAAACATTCTCATCACCAAATCATCACTTTTAATTAATAAATATAAGCAATCCTCAACTTATGACTACATTTGGGACCAGAATATCTGTTGTTAAGCAAAGTGGTTGCTAAATGAGTTGTGCCTGATTTTACCACCTTTTTTGCCTCATTTGTTAAGTGAATCACTGAAGTTTGTTAAATGAATTATGTGGCCATTAAGTGGGCCCAGCTTCCCTAATTGACTTTGTTTGTCAGGAGCCAGTGAAGAAGGTGCTCATGTGGCCCCAGGCTGCTGCAACCATTGTAAATATCTGCTGGTCAGTTACCAACTGCCCAAATTTTGGACATGTGATTGTGGGGATGCTGCGATGGTCGCAAGTGTGAGGACCAGGCATAAGTTACTTTCTTCAGTGTCATTGTAACTTTGAACAGTCACTATATGAATGGTTGTATGCCAAGGGCTACCTGTATTGGTATAAAGATTTGATTATGAAACTCAAGATGGCGGCTCTGATGGGATGATTGAATTTCTAATAAAACATTTGGGGTATTTCCTCTGAGGAGATGGCTTTTATCTACTAAACCAAAACCCAATATTTCTCCTTCCTTTATATTCCCTCTTCTCAACATACACTCAAAAAGATCACAAAACCCACCCATTAAAAGTTTTAGGTTAGGAGACTTTAAAGAGGAAGTATTTCATTCCTAAATGGAATGTTACTCACGTAAGAATCAGTTTCAACCATTGATAAATTTAAGTGGAATTGGATCCCCCTGGAGTAATGGTAAATTGAAAGCTTAAAATTGCAAGTTCTTCTAAGCATTCTGTCTACAGTTCTTAATGAACTGCTACTACCTAAGCAAGCCATGATAACTCCAACAGTGGAAACTTAAGGACATGACTCAAGATTTGAAAATTGAAATAGCTATTATTACCTAAAATGCGTGATTTGGTTTTCCAATAACAATCGCAGCCGCTCTTTGATTTCTTCAAACCGCTCTTTTTCTTCTACTGTTACCGTTCCTATCCCATCAGGCCTGAGGGAAAAAACACTATGAATAACTCGAAAGCTGTCTCGTGACTTTTATGAATCACCACCACTGTAATCCAAAGCTTGCATTTCTTTACACTTTTAATTTAAAAAAATGGTGTGAATAAATAGTGCCATTTCAATTACAAACATTTGAAATTGCTGAGGGAGTCCTCCAGATTTCATTGCATGTATAAACCTCTGAACAGAGAATCCACTCCCTTATTTTGATTTGCCCTGTACATCTACTGTATGTAGTCCATCTGAACAAAACACCCGAATCGTGTGGATTACAACATCCAATTTTTAGATTGAAATGAATGAGCTAAGAGGTTTTGCTGGGCCTCTGCCTTTCTATGGAAACTATACTTTACTTTACTTTACTTTATTTGGATTTATATACCGCCCCCTCTCGCTAGGGACTCGGGGCGGTGTACAGCAGATAAAAAACATATACACAAAATTTACAAAACCAATTAAAATAATTAAACAAGCTGATAAATTTAAAAATTACAATTTAAAAATTACAATTTAATTTAAAAGTTACTATAAAATTTAAAATGACTACGCCTTCCTTTTCATATATCATGCTTTATAAACCAGTTTGGAGATTTTTTTTAAAGTCATAAACACCATTTTTCACCGGGACATGCTTAAACTACCCCGTACAGATCAGGAAATACTTGTGATCATTCATGGCAGGAGGTGCAAAACTAAAGTTACTGAATATTGTATCTTTTGAGGTTTGTTTTCTGAGAGTACCAATCTTGGCAGTAGACAATCTTTGGAAGTGCAGGGAGTGGAGAGTGGCTGCTTATATGCCTCTGAAACAAGCACATGCCCAGTCAACATATTAGACGAAGAGAACAATACCCGTGACTCCTGTAGTTTTCTTGACAGATTTACTAAAGTAGGTTTCCATTGTTTTCTTCCAAGATGTTTTTTTTTAAATAAATTCCCATCTGGGTCTAAACCTTTGGAAACACCATGCATCCATCACTTAGTAAATTAAAGGTGAGAGGTGATATATAAGAAATATGAGAAACAGTAGCTTTAGTAGAAATGATTGTTTTTCCCTGGGGAAGTATCAAAGAGCTTGTTAAAGTAGACAAGCAATAACCTATCTTGGTCATTACAAAACGGATGTACTTTCTTTTAACATCAACAATCACTGTTGTTAATACCAGACTCATTAAATACTTATCTGAGCAAGTGGTAGATGTCCTCTGATTTGCAAACAATGTAAGCATAAGTCCAGCTTAAATCACATTGCTTTTTCTGAATTAATAGTTGAATAAACAGTCACTAGAACCAAAGATTGTAATTCTGGATAACAATATTTGACACCACTGTTAAAATATCTAATTTATTTATTCATTTAAAACATTTATATAGCTGCCCAGCTTCCAACCCATTCTGGACAGCTCCCAACCCATTAGCATAGGACACAACATTGTATCAGCTATAGTGTGTAAAGAGATGAAATACTAATACTCAAGAAAGTAATTTCCCAAAGTCTTTCCTGCAAAGATCTTATTCAAGATTGAAAAGAACAATGAATGTCTTTTGCCTTTAATAGTATGCAGCAATTTATTTGCAGGGACTTTGGAACTCATCTACTCCAGCTCTCTACTCAGTCCACCTTTATAGCTTCCCTGACAGTTGTGTATGCACTTACTCTCTGCTTAAACACCACCAGTAAAGGAAAATCCATCATTTTCCAAAGCGGTCTGTTTCCCTGTTAAAAAAACTCTTATCGCTGTTCCACCCCCACAACCCGGAAATTGATAAGAAATCTATGTTTTTATATTTCCTTTTGAAAGACAAGTGCCTTTTTCTTCCTAATGTTTATCTATGGATCTTGTGCCTACAAAGTAGCTAAATTAGCCCTTTGCTGGAATAAATATTAGGCATTTCTATTATTTATCGGTGTTTGTGTAACAAAGAGGAAGGGCTCAAGAGTATTAAAAAACACGCTTTTGTATCCCTATTCATTGCTGCCATAACATGTGTGTGTGTGTTTGTGTGAAATCTCCTGACTGCCCCAATGTGCTCTAACTCAGACCAGAAAATGAGCTATACGATGAGTGTGTTCTTTTTTCCTGTGGACAACCAATATCACAAGCATTTGTATATTTGTATGTAGGGTGTAGCTGAAAGTACCTGCTTTTAAGGATAATGTAAGTCTTAAAACTGAATAAATGTTTTTTATTTAAAGCCCCCCTCCATGTTTGAATTAAGCTTTCTAAATCCTTGGTACTAGGCTAGTTTCGCTACACAAAAGACTTGGCAAGGGATTACGAAGCTTGTAATGAACCTCCTGTCAAGGGTTAATTGGGAAGCTTTATGTTCCTTTTAAAGACCCAAAATGTTCCCAAGATTTTTTTTTTTTCAACTGCAATCTGTATAGGCAATTTATGACCTAAAGATTCAAATAACTCAAACTACCAATACGTAAAAACAAATATGAAAAAAAAAATTACTATCAGGGTACATAAGCCCAGTATTTTAAGATGAATTCTTATCTTGTTTTTTTAAAAATGCAGATTTTTAATTAAAAAAACCATTAAATGGGGAAAATAAATTGTAAATCTTTCACCGAGGCTTAATGCATATGACATTTTTTAGTCTTATCTTCTTCATATGCTTTCAGGGAAGATCTCCAGAGCAGATCGCATAGTCCATGCAAGTTACAGGAGGAAAATAAGGGTTTATTTTCTTCCTGGTCTAACCTTGATATTAAATTCCATTAAAATGAATTGATTGAGGTTGCAGTAGCTCTCAGTAATCCTGTACACCAATGCTTCAATGACACCAGGAAGATTTCCTTGCATTCAATGAGTTCTGGGCTTCTAAGCCTTGTTATGTTATCATCAGAAGACTGCACCTAACCCCAGCAGGACAATTTGGGCTTCATTTCAATTAAATGTATGCCAAAATACTACCCATAAAAATTCAGTGTGCTATTTAACCATTAAAAATGGTTTATTTTTGATAAGCAAGCATTCCTATGATCAGAAAGTGACACAACAGCCTATTCTTTCAAACTATGGGCTTGTTTAGCATTGCTTTGCCAAGAGTCAATTAGAAGGACTCATTTCAAATAGAAATAGTAATAGTAATAAAAATGCCTCAGTGCTAATTTCCAAATCTCTGCTTATTTTAAAGAAGTTAGTTTTCAAGACTAATTATTCTAAAATATACAAACACAAATACAAATTGTTTACTGATGAAACTCAGTAAGTATACAATATGTTATCAATGTGATAATTGCAACTATTGCTTGATAACGTGAACGTGTAAATCTGTTGCCACTAGTTATTGCATGATCAGTTCTCACAGATCACTGCCTCTTAATGGGTCAGCCAATTGCCCATTGAGGGAGAATCCAAATAGGAGGTGATATAGTTGCCCATCTCATGTTCTCACACTATTATTAAATGAAATGTGTGAATTTTTCCCTGATTGAAGCAATAACCTACGGAGTGTTTTACTGAAAAATGTCTTGACATGAGTAGAAATGTAAAACAAAGCAAAATGTGGCTAGAAAACTTGCTCTTTTATGCTACTCCTTCCTTAGTTCAAGACATCAATTTTAAAACTTATGGCAAACTTGACATGCTTACTACAGAGAAAGCTGCTGATTCCAAGAAGACAAAATGGTAACCAATGGCTACAGATGGCCATGGCTGACACTTAGATTCTGAACACATTGCAAGATAAGTTGCTTCCAATTGTGCTGAGGATCAGAGCAGCAGACTGCTGCTTATTTTGCTGCATTCCACAAAACACTCCCCAATGAAAAAAGTTTTAAATGCCAGGGAGTGGAAATAGGGCATTCTGCCCATCCTTAGTCCAACACAGGAACTATTCTATTTCCAGCTTGCTATTTTCTGCTGACTTCAATGGGAGCAAATTTTATCATCGTTTGCAGAGAGTGCCAGTGCTAGTCTGTGGAGGCAAACGAACAAAGGCTCTTTATTTCATTTGTTTGGTTTGTCATAATAAGGTGGGGACCTTTGCTTTGGAAATGGCCCCAACAAGCTCAGTAGGGTTTGTTTTCAAGCAAAATGGACTTGGAATTGTGTTAGTCAAAACAAACTTGTAGATTTTTCAAATTCAGACCAGAAGTTCTTACTCTAGAAGAGAGCCACTAGGTTAAACTGATCCTCATTTGGCACTGATCTTTCCAATCGTGTGCTTACCTAAAATAAAATACCTTTAAAAAAAACCCTTTAGTTGGTATCCCAATAATAATCCTTTCTTCTTCTTTTGGATATCCTAGCTACAGTCATGGAAATCTAATGTTTCACCACCCCACTATAACCCCTGCATTTTTGTAATTAGCTTTGGTTTTACTACTCAGTGAATTTTCATTATAATTTAGGATGTCCTTTGTTATGTTTCTATTAAGAATTAACTGAGAGGCGCTGGAAAGTTCATATCTCAAGATACTTCCATTGTGCTAGTATGCAGATCCCTGAGAAAGAAGGACTTGGCAATTGAGAGTGCTAACTTGCAGAGGATTGATTAACCTTCCTATCATCCTTATCAGATTTTGTATTCCACCCTCTGGCAAGTGTGCAATGTAATATTGAGAAAGATGGGGCACTCCTCCAGAATTTCAGGAACATTCATTGCTCCTGGAAGACAGAACCCAGAAGACTTGATTATCCGAATTTAATGATAAGGGCATACATCTTAGTATAACAGCGGTTCATAAGGTAGAGGATCATATCTAATCCAAATATTACCTTGTGATAAACTTGTAATATAGGCTCCTTACTACATTAGATGATAAATCAATCCTGTCCTCATCATGAAATGACACAGGAATGAAAAAAAAATTCATTTTAATTGTGAAACTACATTTTATTTATTCCTCAAATTATATTTTCTCTATGCCCTATTGCACATGGAATATTTGCTCCGGTTTTTGTCATCACAATTCAAGAAGGATGCTGAGAAACTGGAAAGACTCCAGAGAAGAGCAACAAAGGGGATGAGGGGCTTGGAAGTTAAGTCCTAGAGCCAAAGTGGCGCAGTGGTTAGAGTGCAGTACTGCAGACTACTTCTGCTGCCTGCTGGCTGCCTGCAATTTGGCAGTTCGAATCTCACCAGGCTCAAGGTTGAGTCAGCCTTCCATCCTTCCGAGGTCAGTAAAATGAGGACCCAGATTGTTGGGAGCAATATGCTGAATGTAAACTGCTTAGAGAGGGCCGTAAAGCACTGTGAAGCGGTATATAAGTCTAAGTGCTATTGCTATGAAGAATAGTTAAGGAATTGGATATTAATATAAAGAAGGCTAAAAGGGAAATATGAAAGGAGACAATCCTTAAAGAAAACAGGCTATCATAGTGTCTGATGGTAAGACAAGAGTTCTGATAATGACAGCAGTTAATCAGTGAAGCTGTGGGTGCTTCATCACTGATGGTCTGCAGGTAAATGTTGGATAGTCATTTGGCTGAGATAATCTGAGGATTCCCATGCTCCAAGGTACCTTACAACTCCATAATCCTATGAAATCACATCATGACCACCCACCCAATATCATTGGACTCCAACCTTTGTGTTTTCCATTGAGCAGGCTTTATGAAGCTGTTTATTTGATATAGTCTGAAAAGTGGTTGGTGACCTTTGTTAATTTCTGAATAATCGTAATAAGGGCATTATTCAGCCCATGTTTTATTAAATTAATTAAATGTTTGTATCTCTTTGGACAGGTGCAAACATTTTATAAAAATAGTATTGAAAGCTTTAATTTTTGGTCTTTTTACTGCAAAACCACGACTCAGGTGCATAGTGGATAGCCAAATTGGAATGATGATTCTACTGGAAATGCTCACAGTGTTTGATATGTGCTAACCTGTTAAAAAAATCTTTCTGCTTCTGCTAGTGTGGAAACCACTGATACTACAATACATATTTCACCGAGCATTGATAGAAAAAAAATCTCAGTGGGAATCCTATGTACTCTTTTCCAAAAATAGTCTGGGATTTTCTTTTTTTAGATGAAAATTTTTAAAGAAACTGCTGTCATAGATACCTAATATTTAAAATACTGAATGCTTCAAATTCTTCAGTTGCATATTTATAAAACCAGAAGGACTGAATGAAATATAGATACAGAAGTAATACTAGTAATGTATGGCTGTGAGAGTTAGACTATAAGGAAGTCTGGGTGCTGAAGAATTAAGGCTTTCTAATTGTGGTGTTGCTCTTGAGAGTCCCTTAGCCTGCAAGGAGATCAAATAAATAAATCTTAAAGGCAATCAACCCTAACTGTTCTTTGGAATGACAGATACTGAAGCTGAAGCTGAAATACTATGGCCACCACAAGAGAAGAGAGAACTTACTGGAAAAGTCCCATATGTTGGGAAAGAAAAGGAGAAGAAGACAAAAGAGGATGAGATGGTTAGATAGTATCATTGATGCATAGACATGAGTTTGGGAGGATAGTGGAGGACAGGGTGTCCTGATGTGTTGTGTTCCATGGGGTTGTGAGGAGTTGGACACGACTTAGTGACATTAACAACAATTGGATGAAAATTATTATTTCCAAATAAAGACTGGCATGGCTTTGCAGGCTAATAGGAAGAGAGACAATCAAGATAGGTCATGATACTG
>JANHFJ010001434.1:58032-69606 GCA_032468195.1 Cerberus rynchops | reverse complement strand
AACCCTCGGGGTGGTCAGGCGACATCGTCCTGACGATGGAACCCCGAGGAGGCCAACCCTGTGGGAGCGCACCGGTCGGTTGGAGGCTGAGGGTGGCAACAGGCGGTCCTGTAAGTACCCAGGTCCCTGGGTATATACTTCATATACTTGAAGATGTGGATATGCGATCATTACCATTCAGGGGCACATAGTACAAATGTAGTTAAATGATCACTGATAACTAGGGTATTTTGGGGTATTCTGGTCTTTTTTTTTTCTCTTTTGATTTTTATTTTCTCTTGCTGAAAACTATTCACAATTGTTTGAAAAAAAAAATCTTAAATTCTCACCCCTATTACTGGCCAGTTCCTCCTGTTAATATAATAATCTGATCACTGAAATGTTATATTTGCTTTCCATATGGAATCAGAAATGTCTTCTTATATGGAATTTGAATTTTAAATGGCAGAAGATATATATGGAAAAAAGAAGTATTTACATGTGTGTATAATCAGAGTCAGAATCAGAAAAAGAAAACCGACACAAAAGCAAAATAAAAGAAAATATTTAACTTCTAGTGTCTCTACACCTCCATTCAATACATCAGTAATTAGACCAAAAACAATATAGGCATCTCGCTATGAATTTAGGTCAACCTATATAATAAAAAATATGACATATTTTAACAGTAACATATTTTTTTTCGTGTTTTGTATTGTTTGAATTTTGCCAGAGAAATTAATATGACAATGTACAGAAGAGGGTATGTAGAAAAAAAGGAGTGTTGTGCTTAAAAAAAAAAGGTTACCATTACAATTGACACCACAATTCTAGCATAGTTTTTTAATCATTGATTTTTTTAAAAAAAAAAACCCAATATAGACATATTACAGATGAGAAATCAATTCTCCTAAATCGGTTCAATTTTATACCTTAATTCTATACCTTAATCCACAGAATGGAAATATTCTTAAAGCTTACCAAGGAATATGCATTCCTTATAGCAAAGACTCTATTTTCTTTGGACAAGTTATTTGTGCAAATCACAAGGTTAATTATAAATTATAATTAGGAACTGGGGTCCTAAGGCCACTATTTCTTTTGAGAATCTCCATCTCCCCCACATGCCCTGGTCTAATTGTACTTGGATGCCTTTCAGGGATAGGTATGCAGCTAAAAGCAAATATATCAGGATCATTTCTTTTAAAATTAAAAATAAATCAAATTGTTTGCCATTGGAAAGAGACATTGCAAGTTAATTTCTTTTGACATTACTTTGTCCCAATCTGAAAGAATCATACAGTGACTTTTGTACTTATCATGATAACCTCTCCCATTTTTGGATGTCCCAATCAAATGGATATCTAATTTGGAATAGTGACTTTTAAAGGATAAATTCTTGGGTTTTTCCTCTTTTCTACAAATCTTTACCCCCTTGGAAGTCTTTTATGGCATAACTGATTTACAAGACCTGTGACTAATATGATGAGTGTCCAGATGGCTACCTTGTTGTATGCCCAGCCATATTATTGGGTTACATAACCACTCACATTAGACAGGCAGCTGAGTCAAATTAAGCATTTCCAAATTTTTTTGTTAGTGGGAAAAAATGAAAGCAGGTTGCTCCTCATGTGCACAACCACATCTGGTTTCAAACAACTCCTGCCTAATTTGCCCTTGGATCCTCTTTCCTGAAAGCAATTGTCATAGTGCTGATTTGTGCTTGCCCTTTACGATGGCTTTGGATGGGGTAGGGGAACAATCCTTGGTGCTCTTTGAGCTTGCTTATTTTCTTGCAGACATTTCGTTACCCAAATTAGATTATATCATCATTGCTAGTAAGGAGTGCAGTTTGCTGTCAGTTTGCTGTCCCGTGGTTTGCCTGTCAGTGTTGGTGGGGGCGGCCTTAGAGATTCTTTGGTTGGGCTGTTTGCTGTTGGCTTCATTCTTGATTGGGGTATCGCTTACTTGATTGTTGGTGTGATGTTAATCTTGGAATTAATCTATGCTGATCTGGAGGCTGATTATTGGTGGAGAGGTGCTGGAGTCTTTTTGTTCTCTTTTGGGCTGGTTGGCTCTTTTTCATAGTCTATATAGATGTTGTTAATGTCTATGTGTCTGTTGATGGTTGAATTGTCAGTGTGTCAGGCTTCTAGAAATTCCCTGGTATTTTTGGACTTGGCCTGGTCTAGGATGGTCACATTTTCCCAATTGATAAATCTGTCTATATGTTGTGAAATTAAAGCATTTTCATCACGGCGGCTTCTTTTTGATTGGTTAGTTTTGCCAAAGCCAATGATGATCTTTATCTATTTTTTCCACCGTGAATTATTTAAAATGCCCATGCTATTTCTCCTAGGTTCCATTCCATAACTCAGAATGAATGGAAGAACCCTGCTGAATCCAATCAAGCCTACATTCAGTCCAGCATTTTGATTCCTACAATGTTCATCCCTGATGTGTCTTTCATGAAATAAGCAAAGACGATACACAGGAATAGGCTAAATACGAAAAGGAATCTAGTTTGATCTAAATGTCAAAATAGGTGTGCATGTACAGTATGGTGTGTGTGTGTGTAGAAATAGAAATAGAAAGTACTTAATCTAAAGCAGTGATGGCAATCTTTTTGGGCTTAACATATGAAAAAATTAGAAATGCTTAATTTGACTCTGTTGGCGTGCCACACCCCAACCCCCCTTCTTAGAACAAAAGAGAAACAATTCCTTATATATTAATTAATTTTTTTTTAATTGCAGTCCACTCATGTATGTGATCTCCAGGATCTGCCATGCATTATCTTCAGGCAGTGTTCTGTTGATAGGCCCCTGCCCTTGTACCATAGGCAGCTCCGGGTCCAGCTTTGAAGCAGCTTTGGAGAAGGCTCGTCCATGGTGTCTGCACCCTCCAAAACCCACATGAAAGCGCACCCTTCCTTATGCATTTTTTTAATGTTTTGGAGGCATGCAAGAGTGCACCCCATTTCATCTCAGCCTCTGAAAATTGGGCAAGAATGTGGCCTGCTTTCAGGAATAATTGTTGGGTGATGTTGAATGCTGGTGTGTCACCCATACTATTTTGGCATGTCACCTTTGATATGTGTCATAGGTTTGTCAACATGGGTGTGGGATAGGGCATCAGATTAGAAACCAGGAATCAAAGTGTGTGTGTGTGTGTGCGTCTGTGTGTATGTATGTATGTATGTATGTATGTATGTATGTATGTGTATGTGTGTGAACACATGTATATGTACATGTATATGTGTGTGTGTGTGTGTGTGTGTATAAAGTTACTGCATTATCTTTCAACAAATAGAAGAACAATCAGTATAAAGCATATTGAAATATCACTGGAAATTATTATTTTACTTCTCAGATTGAAACACCTAAAGAAAGAATTTTTAACACCCTATTTGCAAAGTCTGAATGTATCCAATGCTCAGAGTTTGGTGTATTATTCAGATAACATGACAAACAGTCTGCAGAGTTTCCTGTTGGAACTACCCTGAGGGGAATTCTCCAAATGGAAGCCATTTTCTCCCTTTTCTGCATTGATAACCGGGACTGTATTCACAAAGCAGGACCTTGGACAGCATCTAGTTAGTTTCTCTCCTCCAATTTCCTGTCATTCATTCTGTCAGTCCTGACCTTCGGGCTGTCCTGCACCATCTGAATCACACACTTTCGGCACTTTCTCACTGACTGCAAGCTACTGTCGTCTCATTGTCTGACCTTACACACACAGAGAGCAGAAATAGACAAACCACCTCAGCTCCATCACTGTCTAGTGTTTATATGGACAACTGATACCAGGCCACAAAGAACTGTCTCTCTTTGACCATCATTACTTTTAAACCAGCATATTCTGATAGCAAATTTTATTTTTAGGGAAAGCCATATTAATACACTCTTACCAGAGAAAATAAGCTTGAAATTTAAAATACAGATGGAAAGAAAATGGAAAATAATTAATGGAATATAAAAATTGGAATTTAAAAAAAAATCTGTAAGTGGATATGAAGCCTTATATCTCTGCATAAGCAATTGCTTTCCCACTTTTTTTTTTTAAAAATGATATCTTTGTCTCTAAATGTTGTCAGAGCTTCATATGGAATGTACTGATATAGAAGTCAGAGTGAAAAATAATGCCAAGTTTGGCAGAATTTAACTTATTTCATAAACAGTCATCCAACATGTAACATGCTAGCATTTTAAATGTACATCCTCACCCTGAATTTTAAACAATTCAGTTAGATATATTAATAAGAGCAGTAGAATAAATACTTCATTAAACAATTGGAGACAACAATTAGGGCCAACCTTGCCTTTACATAAATCTTAGACATTTTGGTATCCCTCATTACAGTAAAGTTTGCATAACCCAGATTCTAGATTATATCCATATTCATATGCAGAAAAAAATCCAGGATAACATCCAGGGATTGGCAGACTTCTTTTGCCATAGCTGAAGTCATTATGATCCCACCTGTAGCAAGGTGAAAGTCACTGCTCACTAAGAAGCCCAAAGATTAGATATCAACTTTGCCCACAAAGCACTTGGATGATTCTTGAAATTTTGGGTGGAAACTATCACTGTGTAGTGCACAATTACATCTTCTGGTTTTCTTTGGCATTATATGTGTAGTTAAGATTTCAGGGAAACTGCAGCACATGCAGAGAATTTTGTTCTTTTCCATCCTCTTCTCACTCCTTTTGAAGTATGTTCCTCTCTCATGTAGCTATGAGTAGTAACAAAAGCACTTTCCATCTGTATGTTTCCTTTCTTACTGGAATCACCAACAGAGTCACTTCTATGCAATAAGGATAATGTGTATTATGGCTCACAGATTGGGCTTGTAAGTGATGATGACTAGGCTGAGCCTGAGGAAGGGGTCGAGAGCACCATCACTTTGGAATCCCTTCATACCCACAAATGATCTAAGTCCAGTCCCCCTGGAATTCCATTGACTCTTATCTACCACCAATTTGCCTTGACCATTAGTAGTTCAGATTCTTGTTTAGAAGTAGCATGGAATAAACTTGCACTCATTTGAAGAACCTTAGTTCCTAATTTCGTGTGCCTGACAGAGCCCTAATTAAATAAACCATAAAAGTGATAGTGTAACTAGTAAATTAGGATTTTATATTGGAACCCCTTTATACAAGTGTCTCCAAATCAACAGGATAAAAAGTCTTAGACAAATACATGTCCCACTGGCTCAGGTCTTGTGAATATGGATGAAATTCAATGAATCTCTCTAACTCACCTCATAAATATGAATCTTCTGATATTTTCCAGCAACAGCAATGGTGTATACACAGTGATTTAGACTTCTACTCATGGGAACCTTCTTTCTGACAAATTGAAGATATCTATCATTTGCACAAACCTCTGTGCAAAAATTTTGTAAAACTGTTTCAGCAAGACCTTGTAACTATCCACTGTCCAAGTTACAACCTTATTCAACAGGTTTTTCATCCTGAAAAATAACACCTATGACACTGCTATACTGTGAGATATCTTGCAGATATCTCACACAAAAGCAGCTCAAAAACATTTTCTTCACACATCTTTGAATCCCAAATGGATAGGCACAGTGTTTCAAACGTGTGTCCATGGATGAAATAGATTGGCACTCACATGAGGGAGAATTTTATAAACACACACCCCACTGGTATTCATTGAGTCATTTTTTTGCTACCCATACTGTACATTATGTTGCTTAATTTTTTAATTAGATTTCTGAAGCATCGTAGTCATGGGAGACTTGAGCACATAAAATAATTACCATAAAATAATATAAAATTAAAAAACAGTGTAACGAAAATATACAAAATAAAACAATGTATAATTATATGAGATACCAAGAGCATTATCCAACAAGTTAAACTGCTGCTAGAATTCCTAATAAGGTTGGGACAAGTCTAATTTCTTAGGGGAGGCCATGTCAGGTCCAAAGAACCAAGAACTACATGTGAATAGTTCCTTTATTGTTGTTCACCTACTAACAGAAACTTGCCAGAATAAAGCACTTATCTGCAATAACTATAGATATACTTTGTGAATTGCTAGGGAGGGTTCAACCTTACTCTCTTCCTGCCCACTAGTCATTCCAAGCTTTGCCGTCTCTTTGCCTTCTCTTCTCCCTCTTGCAATTCCTGAGTACATTCCACCACAGACTATTCTTTAACATGGGGACTTTTATAAGAAGCTACTCCTACTCCTGTGCTCCTCCCCGCTTAACAGAATGACAGTGTTGAAGGGACCTTGAAGGTCGTCTAATCTAGACCCCTGTTTACAAGCAGCTGGGTATTTATCTCAGGCAAATTAATCCTAACTAAAGAAGATGATCCTGAAGATACCATTGTGCTGGGTTCATTGTTATAGATTTCAATTCCTAACCTTTGAGTTAAGAAAGTTGTGCATTTTATTAACTGCTTTAATTTTGTACTTAATCTTTCTATATTAATTCTATCTCCTATAACAGTTGAGTTCCCCCAGTATTTCAAATCAATAAGGCATAAATTCCTCCATATCCTATATCAAACGCACCATCCACTAAACTACAATTTCTTACCTTTTTTGTTCTGGAGGTGGCTGGGATTTGTTATCTTTCCTCTTTTTGGACTCCTTTTTGGAATCCTTTTTGGCCTCTACCTCAGAGGCTGGGGGGTTATTTGCAACTGGCTGTATGCCACCAAGTATCTCTTCCATTGTTTGACTTTGGAGATGTTGAGTTTTAAATTAAAACATAAAAAAAAGATAAGGACAGTGAAAGAGAAAATGAAAGAAACAAGGTGTTGTTACGGAAGAAACAAAAGAAAACAAGGTAAAAATTAAACGCTAAACAATAAAACGATAACCATAGATGCCAATGATTTGTTGGCAGAAGAAGAAAAGAAAATCAGAACCACAAAAAAAAAAAAAAAATAAAAAGAAGAAGAAGAAGAAGGCAAGCCGAATGCTGTAATGTAACGAGATGGATCAAGAGAACTGTGACTTGAGTGGCAGCCATACAATGTAAAATACCAGCAATGTGTATAATAATTCATGATGATGTTTACTAGAGAGCTTACAAAACACTTCATTATTTTATAACACTCTGTTATGCAGTAGCATATGTAGAACAGAGTGTGAAATCTCACTGTATAGAACGCAACTTCCAAAAAAATAAATCCATCGGTGCACGAAATACTATACCAGTCTATACAGTTAGGAAACTTATTTCAGGTTAAAAAGGAACTTCAAATTCTGAAATAAGTTTGAAAGTTTGAAAGAAGGTTTTTTAAAATAATTTCAATTTGTATCTAACTCTGATCTTGTTACAGCAAAGTAACTGGCATAACACAAATGAAATACATTGTGAGAGTCTATAAGCATGCAAATCTCAGTACAAACGGGATCTGATAAGCCTAAAATATGGGTCGTGCTTGATAAGGCATTTAGAAACGGTGGCTTTAGAGTACAGTAGCAGCTTCCTCAGTCCAGCCAAGGTTGAGAGGTGTATAAAATCACTGTACACATTACGTTGATGTGAAAGAAATCTTATGTTCTTGGTAGTCTGTTATCATGACATAGAAGCTTAAGAAGTAAGGAGAATGAACATATTGGATTACAGAAGTTAATGCTTTCTGCAAGTGCTTAGCTCACACAAAGAAGTCTTAAAGTGGAATGGGGATGAAGATATGTCTTCAAAACTCTGACTCCAAAACCTTTTTCTTTAGGGATTCTTCTGTAATTCTGTGTCTATTAAATACTAAACTGTGAAGAGATTTTATGAGCATTTAAGTTGATCTCCATGACTGAAAAACTCATAAAGCATTATTCCTATTGACAAAGAGCTCTTCTGCCTACAAACCCCATGCTGTACACAATATCCTTGTGTAACTTCATTTTCTCTCTTAAGTCATACAAAGGATTTAGTGAGTCCTTAAATTATTGGTACGGATCTGAAGAAAAGGAAGACAGCTACTACATCTCATTTACATTTTGCATCTTCTTGTGATACAAGCAAAGGATTCAAATGTCTACATATTCTTAACTGATTGAAATTTTTTTTTTCAGTTTTGAGTGTTTCTCCATCACTCTCAAATACACTTCTTGAACCAATTGCAGTGCACAAATTATTTACAACAAGAGCATCAAAAATGTTCAGTTGTTGTACTCCCACAATTACTAAAATAGAAAAAAAAGAGAAGTTCTTAATTTGCATTTTTATATTGACTTAGCACATCCCATTCCTTATCTCAGTAGGTGAATTTATTCAACTGTTTCTTCTTTGGCAGAATTCTTTCACTTATGGTCTTTTCAAAGGAGTTCAAGAATTAAAAGATGGACTTCGTTTTTGTTGGGTTACCTTTTTTTAAAGACAAGAACTATATGCTATTTTCAATATAGTAAAAAAAACCCATAAATTATGAGTATAGTTATGCATTATCCAAAGAAACCCAGCATTTCATAAAGAAATGTTACCAAAATGGCTGAGACACACCTGGTCCACCTTACCTGTTGCCATGAACATGTGATGCACAAAAGGCAAAACTGTAATGAAGTAAAGTAGGGTCAATCATTGCTCCATTTTCTGCTCTTTCAAGCAAATCACCGAGGTAGCAGAGATGCCTGTGACAGCCTCTGACTCCATTACGTGCACAGTATTCATCTAGGACAAAGACTTGGCCAGGGCTAAACCAGCCCTGTAGGTAAATAGAGAAAGTTTGTGTCAAATGTAGATTTTTTAAAAAGACACCACCAGACCACAGTTTATGAAAATCAAATTAGGAATGGAAATGAAATATTTATGTTGAATACATTAATTAAAACAGGAATGCTTAGAAGGGATCCAACTTTGTACAACTACATTTTGGATTGAAAAACCAACCTGTGCTTTTCTTGATGTCATAGTGTAAAGAACCCAGCTTTTAGTAGGTGCACCATGATACCCAACTGAAATATGGAACTTATGCTAGTTGCCTTATTTGCTTCTCCTGCCCCATCGCGCCATGGATGTCTATTTTTGTGGACAATTAAAATGTTGAGTCAGTGACTTATAAATGAAATATTACAACATTGATGTCTACCATCCAAAGGCAATCTTGACTTGATAGATCTACTGGAAGGATCTAAGTGACAAGTACAAAATCACCTCACCCAAACAATGCCAGAAGTTATAAACAGCAAAACATAAAGCATCTAGTATATATGAAATAAATACTGAGATGGATATTGCAGGGATGATTTGAAAAGGACTCAAACCTTAAGGATCAATCACATATCTACTATATGTATACAACTGTGCTCTTAATCCCAAAGGTGCTTTTTCCAGAGGCAGCTGGATTTTTTGGTTTATCACTGTGTTGATAATGTACACATATTGAATTAGCTCTTTATCATGCTTAGAACAGAGCACTGAAATCAATTGGTTAAAATAATCTAGCATATTGCATTAGCTATGAAAAAAGAGATTTTCATATAAGAACCCACCCCCACCCCCCCGCTCTAGAAATAAATTCTCTAGTAAACAGCAACAGCTATGGTATGTATTTTGTTTTCTACAGATTAATGTGCTTGTGTGGAAATTTGGATAGCACTCCTGGCCCTAACACCATTCTTTGTGTGTTTTGAGACCCTGCTCTATATAGAAGTCACCAAATCAAAGTGCATATATTCTGGTTGCATGACAGTCCATAGAAATGTGGAAGGGAAAAATCTTAAAATAATACCTATGTGTTGGAGCATGAGAATGCAGATATTCATATATAAATGGGTTCTTGAATGCATCAAGAGTGGGGATATAGTTGATAAATGGATCTGGAGACAGAATTTCATAGAAAAAAGCCATAGAAAACTAATATAATATACTGTATTAGTGTATATCTCTTAACTTCAATGGTTCAAGCTGTTTCAGGGTTTTATATGTCAGTGTGAAGACCACAGAGCATGGCTGAAGGATGAGTGGAAGTTGTTTTCTACTTTGAAATATTATAAACACAGAGGCATTATAACCTCAGCAGCCCATTCTGTTTGTTGTTTTAGTTGAACAATCCACAAGGGCAGCTGCACATCTTACCAAGTATTAGAGTAGTGAAATTTCAAGGTTACACGGGCACAAATTAATGATGGTGTATCCTTATGGATCTATCCCGGCATATCAAAGCACCAAACAATCAGTTTGTACAATGGGAAGTCTAATTAGAAGAGACTGTCATAACAGCTTATCAGGTAGATTCTTTTTTCACATAACGTGAAATTCTGTAGATAGAATTCAAAAGAACTCCAGGAGCAGATTGAAAAAATAATAATAATCATCATCAGTATCGATAGAGACACTGAGCCATTGACAAGACATATCTTTCGAATGCTTCAGAATGGCAAACTCTTTCTTCTTTTAATTGAAAAGTTCCCGCGGCGACTAGATCAGTGCCCTGCCCCTTTAGGCAACTTCTTTGCCACCCCATCTGGCACCCCAAATGCTACGTCTTTGAAATGACGCCGCTGTGAAAAGATTAAAATATATTTTCTACCACTCGGATGACACCAAATCTTTCCTGGATGCCAAAATGCTACTGTTGAGGAGAGTCGAAGAAATATCAATTAAGAACTCCATCGAAGGATTTGCTTATCCTTGTTGGGCCAACTCCAGAACAGATTGAAAAAGGATTAAAATAATGAGGGGCAGAATCAAAGGCATGGAAAACAGACATAGTTCCTTTTATTACGCCTATTGCCAGAAAGCGCATGTGTGAAAAACGAATATGCTGATGGAGGATAACGCAGGCTGTGGCTTGTCAAAAGCGACCCCTTCCCCCCCTCCTCTTTATGTCATTTTAAAAGAACTCCTGGAATTTTGGGTTTGGGTGAAGGCTCGAAGAAAAACGTTTTCCTTCCTTAAGGAAAAAAAAAATCAATTGGTTTTGTTTCTCTCATAATATTTTGGCAAGGTAGAAGGGCAGGGGGAAAATAAAAATACCTCTCACCTCTTCCCTCTGCAATTAATTTCCAGAAAGAAGAATTGAGTATTCCAGAAAACTATGGTATGGAAAAGCTACAACTGAAGAACCCACAGAGACAAAAATATTGCTAAAATTGTAGCCGACTGTATTTGCATGCCTATTCTTGAGAAAACAAGTCTCACAGTTCAGATTCTTACCAAGTGCCTCCCAGTTAATCTAAGAGTGAATTCTCTTAAAGTGTACTTCAAAATCACATTTGGAGATGGTTTTTGCTTTGCTTTTTTCTAAAGCACGGGGGAAATTAGGCAACTGAATACACATTTCATCTAGTTATGGCTATACTGTGAAAACTGAATTTTTTCTTAGAATTCATACTAAATTATCTGAGTTAAGCAGCCAGAACTGTCTGTGAAAATCAAATCAAAAGAAAAAAGAGGAGGGAACAATAGCAAGCCAATTGGTTGATTAAAGTGACTCAGGTTGGTTTTGTGTTGTGTTCTGCATTTGTTAAATCAATGCTGTTCTTTAGTTTTTGTTTTCTTGCTCCTTACTGCTCCTTACTGCAAGCACAGTATTCTTCTTCTTCTTCTTCTTCTTCTTCTTCTTCTTCTTCTTCTTCTTCTTCTTCTTCTTCTTCTTCTTCTTCTTC
>JANHFJ010001432.1:392115-403074 GCA_032468195.1 Cerberus rynchops | reverse complement strand
ATGGCAACTGGAACTGTACATGCTATTCCAAATGTGGGAAGTACCATAGATTTCTATAGGGAGATTATTATTTTCAGGTGATTTCTAATCACTCCTAACACAGGGGTTCCCTTTCTATGAGCAACTTAGTCAACATTTTCATTCTGTTGTGCACTGTGACCTCAAACTTTCTTTCCCGGTCAGTTGCAGGCAGCTCAGACCCCAATACTGTAGATGTGAAATGGAAGGACAAGAACTGGTTGTCTGAATGTGCATCACTTTACACTTACATAGCGTTGCTCTTTGATTGACAATTCACTCAATTTAAAAATATTGTTCCAGAGCTCTTCATAATGTGTTTTAGCATTTACCATATTTTTCGTTCCATAAAACATACCTGACCATAAGACGCTCTCCAGTCTTTAGCCTCCTTGCATCCAATTTTTGGCCTCCGCATGCCCCATTTTTGGCCCTTTTTCACACCAAATAAAGGGATGAAAATGGAGCATGCGGAGGCCAAAAAAGTCTGAAGGGTGGGAGCCAAAGCAATATTCATAAGACACACAGACATTTCCACCCACTTTTGGGAGGCAAAAAAATATGGTACTATTCTGAATAATTTAGTATTACCCACTCTTCGGCTACCTGACAATTTATTTCTAAGTTAAGACTTATGAATGAATACAGAATAAGAATATCATTTTATACAGTCTGTAGAGATTCTCAGTCATCCCAGGTCATGGTTTTTCCAAAGGTGCTTTTCCAGGAGGTAACTGGGATTTTTTTTTTTTTCCCCAAAAAAGTTTGTCTATGTCTTCGGGGTCACCTGAACGGTGCTCCTGGTTCTGTAGTCTGCAATTTTTTGAAAAAACAAGAAAGTCCAGTTGCCTCCAGAAAAAGCACCTTTGGCATATTGCATGCAGTGCTTTTCAACCTTGGCCACTTGAAGATGTCTGGACTTCAACTCCCAGGATTCCCCAGCCAGTCCAGAGTTGAAATCCAGATGTCTTCACATGGCCATGGCTGAGCCAGTGTTTTATGCAACACTGCATAAAAGGATTGGTTCTCTTACTCTGTTCATTCATAAGTCTTTGATGAAGAACTGCACCAGGCTTTTGGAACAGCAAGATATATATAAGGTATTCATAAATCCACTTTAATTCAGTACCCTGTTAGCACTCTCAGAAAACTCACAAAAAAAGTGGAGGCAGGATTTAACCATTGCAGAAGCCATTCTAATTTTCTTTGAACAAATCTTGTTCTTCTGCAAACCTAGTTACTTCTTAAATTTTGATTGACATTCCTACTGATTTGCCTGGAAGACATATTAAGTTGACTGCCTACTTTAAAAAAAATATCATTTTGGCTTTCTTTTGGTATTCTGATTCTGATATGAATAAAAAAGTATTTTTCTAGGAAGGAAACAATTTTACATATGGTTCTTTAGGAACGTTGAGATGAACAACCCAGTTATACGACAATTAATTTACATGTTAATAAGTAACGGACCCTTCGTGGATTTTTGCTGAAGTAGATTTTTCTGTCCTTGGAAGAAAGCTTACAAAAAGTTTGCCCTCAAGCAAAAGAAAGCTTAAAATGGTGGAACGCCATGTTCATTTTAACGACTGCTATCCTTGGTTCAGCTGAGTGATTTTTTTTTATTAGGGTTTCTGTTTACCAAAAGAAATTATTGAGGATGGGGGACAAGGAGGAACAGAGTTCCATGATTATGAAGATGGTGGCATTGGAGAAGGCGAAGGCAAAAAGGATGTTAGCGACAAGATAGAAAATGAAGACCAGGTAAGGGTTGACGTGTCTATTTATAGTCTATACCAGAGGTGGGCAACATGACTCGTGGATTTCAACTCTCAGAATTACTGAGCCAGCATGGCTGGCTCAGGAATTCTGGGAATTGAAGTCCCCGAGTCATGAAGGAGCCATAATTGCCCACCCCTGGTCTATACAAAGCAAATGAATACTAGGATTTTAATATTTATGGGAAGGATGAAAAAGTGCTTATACTTTTTGGTGGTGAACAAACAGCATTGCATAAGGATGTGCACAAAATGGAAAACATGCCAAATTTCAGCAGAAACAAAATCTAGACCTTTTGAGTTAGTCCTGAGTTTTTGATATTACCTGTACATCCAAAACAACTTCAGAGCAATTTTCTGAGGTAATTAAGGCAAGGCCACTAGCATCAGAGGTATCCCAGCACACCATATCTCAAGTAGCTCACACTTTCCCAATCTTCCAAGCACTTCCCTCGGTCCTTCAGTCCTTCCTTTTCCTCAATCACTTCTGCAATTGTTGACCGAGCCTGGCATGTCCCATGGCTTGCCTGCCCCCTTAATCTTCCCAGTGCCATCTTTTTCCTCCGCCCCTGCTACTACTGATGTCCCGGCCTAGGCATTTAGTCTTTATGGCGATGGTCTTGGCAGGATCAGTCAGTCTTCCAGCAGGGCCTATGCCAACAGTTAACCTGCTTCTCCTCCGTCACTGCAACTGACATCCTTGGCTTTTTTCCATAGTAGCCAGCATCAAACCACTTCTGCCAATATTGGTCTAGTTTGGAATAAAGCAACTGAAATTTGTATATTGGTTAAGGCACAAAGGCAGTACAAAATAGTACTGTTCTATTTGTGCAGGAAAGGAACATGCATGGAATATTAAGGAATGGTTAATGCATGGAGTAATGCAGGGATCCCTGCGTAATTTTTGCACATTAATTCAGAGTCACTTCACTCCCTTCATTCTTTTTAACAGTCTACTTCAGTTTTAAGGAAATATACCATAAAAATAAATTATGGCATTCTTGCAGTGAGAGGGAAAGTTAATATTATCTTCCTGAAAATTGAGAAGGAGGCAAGGGAAATTCATGCTACTTTAAAGAAGACACCCTTTTAAAGCTTGATTAAATATTCCAGGTAGAAGATACTTACCAAAAAGGTCAGGAAAAGGAAAAGGAAGATCCAGATTCGAAACCGGATATTGAAGGAGAGGATAATGCAATTGAAATGTCTGAAGATTTTGAAGGGAAAACATACGATGGGGAGCAAGAAAAAGAAGGTGTGTGCTTTGCACTATATTTTTCATTTTTCTGACCTGATATAAAGTAACTCCATAATTCAGCCGCACAACTGGGAACTGATCCTGAGGTTTAATAACTTTTTCTTTGAATTTAATAGAACATACTGAGAGGCAGGCTTCCCATTCCTGTGTAATATTATTAGGAACACTGAATACCACCAATATTGGTAACACCAAAACACTTTTGAGATTTTTTTTTTCCTTACTGAAGTTGGAACTTGATAGAACCAAATGTTCCGATACAGAATTAATTTAAAATGTGACGCCAGTAGTTTCCTGTGACAAAATTAAGCAAATCCAAGCTCTAAACAGAGCCTTCCTTCTCTTCTTGTTGATCTCTTTGTATACTTGGAATAAAGATTTTCAGACCAAGAGGACCATAAATTCAACAGGATTTTGAAGTCCCCAGATTGTAGTTTTTACATGAAAATGGTGATGCTGTTGGTCTTTTTCAAGTATTTAAGAAAGAAGATATTGCGTGTTTATTAGCTGTTCTAATTGAAAATCAAAAATTTACACTGGAAGACCTGTTTAGTGCAGTGTTTATAATTCCTATTCGGCAATATATTACGATAATGAATGAGTCAACTTTAGCACACTTTGACACAGCCAGAAATAAAAAAATAAGGTTTTTAATATTCTATCAATACTCTATATATGTAAGATTTTTTTTTCATGTAGACTAGCTAAAAACTGTAAATATTCCCATTGCTGTAGAAATTTTTTTTGCCTATGGGATGAGAACTTTCACATATCCCAGTGTAAATGTATTTTATATTCAATAAATTGCCTATATATTCAAGTTAAACCATTAGTCCATTTAGTCAGCTGGAAAGTATATGTTCTCCTATTGAGCTCTAGTCTGTCTCCAGACTGATAATGCTTGATCTTTATGATTATGGGTGTTCCTTCTTTGAAGATTTACATTGAGCTTTATTTATGTTACCTTGTATAGAAGAGGATGATAAGTCTGATGAAGAGGAAGACTTGGATAAGCAGATGGGAAACCTTGGAGATGGAGATGCTGACAAATTGGACGAGAGGCTTTGGGGAGATGATGAGGAGGATGAGGAAGAGGAGGATGAGGAGGATGAAGACGGAAAAACAGAAACTGGACCAGGGATGGATGAGGTAAGATTTTAAATGATGTTTGAAAGAGTGAAGAGTTGCATCATTGATTAATTATGTGAAGTGCATGACAGTACATAGAAAATTTTAACTGGATCAGCAGTTAAAGATGCTGAACTTCTCAGCTGGAGAGCTGACAGCCCAGGTTCAAGACCCAAGCACTGTTCAATGGGGTGAGCTCTCATTACTTACCCCAGCTCCTGCACACCTCGCAGTTTGTAAGCATGCAAATGCGAGTAGACAAATAGGTACGACTTCAGCTCCTGCACACCTCGCAGTTTGTAAGCATGCAAATGCGAGTAGACAAATAGGTACCACTTCAGTGGGAAGGTAACAGAGTTCCGTGTGCCTCAGTATATAGTCATGCTGGTCATATGAACACAGAAATATCTTCAGACAATGCTGGCACCCTCGACTTAAGGAAAGGAGGCCCCTAGAGTCGGACACAACTAGACAGGGGAAACCTTTACCTTTACATAGAACTCAATTCATTTCAAGCTACCGGTATTTTTTCATTCAGGCCACATAAAAGGAAGTGCTTTTTCATACAGTGGTTTAGACTTTGTCTCTGCAAAATAATAGCATTGGATGCTGAAACTTTATTCCAAATGGAGATTAGACAGTGAAAGCGATGGCGGCTTTCATTATCAGAACATTTGATGTTAATACCTGACCACTCCCAAGAACTGCTAGAGGACCCTGTTACATTTACCCTGATGGGGAACGCCTTCAGCAAATGATTGACTTCTCTCAGTGTGTGGGACTCATCGAAAGAGTTACTCTTCACTGTAATTACTTTGCACAGAATGTAATACTTTTAAGCAAAGCCCCAATCAGTCTCTTTCTTATATTGCAACTTTTTATTTCCTTAGAAAAGATTTTGAGGCTTTTGACAATTTGGAATTTAAAAAAGATTTAAAACACCTTACTCAGTTTATTATTTTAATATGTGCGCCTCTCTTTAAGCTTATTTTAGAACGGAGTATGCATTCATATTTTAAAATATGCTGAGCTTTCTTTTTAAAACAGTCTGAGCACGACGTAATGGATCTACTTTTATTTTAACTTAAAAGTTCAGATTGTTCTATGATAGCATATTTTATTAATTTAGCTTTGTTTGCTGCTGAGAAAGCGTAACAAGTGCATTATCTTTAATTTAATTTAATGAATGGCCTTTAATTTAGTAGCTATATTCATAAAGAGGTAACCCTATTTCTCAAAACAAGTTGAATAATGTTAGCCTGAGAATGATGTGTGCACTGGTGGTAACACAGATATTTTTTCTTGAATCATGTAGGGAGATTCAGAATTGGTGGCAAAAGATGACAATATAGGAGTTGACAATCAAAATGAGAAGAAATCACCCAACGAAAAAGAGGAGAAAGCAGATGAGGGTGAAACCAAAGAGAAAATCCATGAACAAATAGATGAGGTACTAGCCTAACTGTATTCAGCTGCTTATTGTGTGTGTGTGTGTGTGTGTGTGTGTGTGTGAGAGAGAGAGAGAGAGAGAGAGAGAGAGAACATGCATATTACTATAGAAATTATTGAAGTTACATAGCTCAGACGAACTTGCATTTTACAAGTATAGTTGGGAACAGATGAGTACAGTATATCCCAGGGCAGAGATGGACAGCAGCCTTTTGTTTCTTCACTAGAAAAGAAATAATGCAGACAAATGAATTAACTTGTCTGCAAAACATGCAATGCATGCACAGAATTCCCACAAGTTTTAACAATCAACGCCCATCTAAACTAGCCAGTAAATATCTTACCTTTTGCATGATTATTTACTTATTTTGTGCATTGGGTGGGAAATTAAAAGAAATGACAGCAGAGGATAGTAGCTAAGAAGCTGAAAGTGTATGCACCTGTTTGTGAGAGATTCAGTAAAATACTCTTAATTAGGAGTGTGCATTTCTAATTGAATAGTGCTTTCCATCAATAGTGCATCAGACCTCTGTTGTTAAAGCAGCCACCTCTTTTCTCAGGTTTCTGCAAAGAATGTGAATACTTTATTGAATTGATTCATTTCTAAATCTCTGAATGTACTCTTCTCTCTCTTTTTTTTCCGGCTTTCCGTTTCTTCTTTTTCCCTTTTGTTTGCTTTCATTTTTAACTATCTATGCACCAAAACAAAGAAACAAACACGGAACTAATTTGGCTAAACAAACTCAGTTTGTGCAAACAATTAGTTCTTAAAGTTATTGCATATTTAAAGTTGGCACAAAAATGTGGAAAAAAAGATATTGCTGTTTTAATTAGAAGCACAGTAGGGCTGTGCTTATACAACATCCAGAATACTTTTCCAAATCATTTTCAAAGCATGAAAGGTGAAAGGTCACCTTAGTCTTGATATGTATTTAGATGATTACCATCTTTCCTGTTTTTTAATTGTAAATATTTGAAGTGTGTCACTTGATGAAAGGACCGGTGTCCATTTTAGAATTACCCTCCATTATTAATGTTTGTATAATATTCTTAAACCCAGATGCAATCTAATAACTTATTAGTTTAAAAATATAGTCAAAATCAATATTCTTAACTAAGTGGGGAAAGCAGCTAAGGCAAGATATCTCACTGATGTCTCAACAGTGTTTATTGTTATTGTTATCCTTTGAACCAAACTATATTACAAATATAATAATCATAAATGATTAAATATAGTAATCATAAAGTTTCATCCAATAACAAGGATTCATTCACAGTTCACAACCAAACCAACAAGCAGATATTAACTAAGACAACATCAGTATGTATTTAGAATTGTATTCTGTGATATGAAAGGGTATCTTTTCCAATGGGTGATAAGCTCTTCCTTAAAGCATTTAGAGGTTTTTCTGCTTGAGCAGGTTCAATAGAATTTCAAGCTTAAGGAATTTTGCCTCCCTAAAGAATTACATCTCTGCTTTCCACTTTCATTCTTCTTAATAGTGTATTCTGCTTTACAGGGTGAATATGATGAGAACGAAGTGGATCCTTACCATGGAAGGCAAGAAAAACAACCTGAACCTGAAGCTCTGGAGCTTGATCATGAGCTGAACCTAGGAAATGAAGAGATGGATGAGGAAGACGACGAAGAAGAAGGAGGAGGTAGAAGTAGAAATGGCTAAATGATGCTTATTGTTATCTCCTGGAAAGAGGGTGGTGAAGCGGGACCACTTAACAAAACTTGTGTCCTAGTGCAAAAGCTGCAACTTATACATTTGGTATTAGAGTTTAAAGCTTTCTGGCCATTTTGTAACTTAAATGATTGAAAATTAGGAATTCATTTGCTATCAGCAAGTTATGTTTGCATCTACAACTATTTCCATCAGCTTGATGAAGTAAAAGGGTCATTACCTTTTAACTTAGGTTAATACCATTATCGTAGCAATTTGAAGAGTTGATTAGAAACATGTTATTTATAGTTTAAAGTGATAGAATGATGAACATTTGGGGAATGAATGGAGTAGGTAAGTTAAGAATCTGCTCTTTTTCAAATTTGAAGCCGAAAGGGTGCTTCAGTGTGCTTATGGGCATTCATGCTATATCTGCCAACGGCTCCCTGAAGAAGCTTGGTTTTTCCCCAGTGCCATACAGTAACTCTGTGATCTCAGGAAAATATGTGTTTGGGTTCAAAAAGTATCCACATTGTGTCCAATTTTTGGCCCAATTGATGCTCCCTGAACACATGGGAGCTACCCATTCAGTACCCACTGTCCAGCTACCATGCGATTCCAGGAAAAGAAACAACATATTTATGAAAGAAATTGAGAGGAGAGGAACTGATATTGATGGTTTCCTGGATACACCCAATCCCAGTCCAGAGCTTTGTATCCAAAGCACATCCTTGCTTTGTACTTTATTCAGTTCTCTGGGCCTTGATCCCTTGTGTCTAGGAATTGTGTCTGGTGTCCTTTGTCTTTTCAGGTATTCAGTTCCACAAATAATAGTGCATGTATGGAATTTAGTAGGTTTGGGGCATTCTATCCAATTACATGTGTGTGGTTGTTAAAAACTATATTCTATCTCTTTTTCTATTAGGAGAAAATCCTTTTGATATTGAAGAGAAAGCAATAGATGTAGATGAAAAGGAAGCAGAAGATAAGAATACAGGAGATGTGGATGAAGATAGACAAGATTCTGAGCAAGTTGAAAAAGATCCTTCTGAAGATAAAAGTGAACAAGATAAAAATGAAGAAAATGAAGAAGAGGGAACAGAGAATTCTGATGCAAATACAGGCGAAGAAGAGGACTCTACAGCAGAAGAGCAAAAAGCTGAAGAGAAAGAACAGAATGTTTCCACTACTGATCAAGGCCTTTGTCCTCAGGTTTCACATATTGTTATTAATAGAAATTTTGTGCGTGTGTGTGTGTGTGTGAGAGAGAGATCCAGTCTAAAACTCCAGTAAATGAATTTTTCTCTAATTTGTCCTGAAACAAACAAAGCTTGTCTATAGTCTGAAATGTATTATGTTATGTACAGCATATCAGCTACTAATATTTTGCCAGTATTATAACACTAATACTGACTCATTTTTTTAATTGCTTCAGAAAACTGATGATGAACCTGGTAATGATACAGAAAACGAGGAACAGTTACCTGAAGCTGCGGAAAGAATGGAACATGAGGCATATGGCGAGGCAGGAGAAGAGAACCTGCAGAGCGATACAGCTGTTGAGTTGGTTGGAACTGCATCTGAAAAGGATCAGGCAAAAGAGGTGAAGTGGAGCAACTTTATAAGTAATTAATTGTACAGATACTGGAGGAATTACAGCTTCAAATGTACCTCAGCTGTGGGAATCCACTGGTGCCTTTGGATCACCGTCTCTCACCTCAGCACATCCCATTGTAACCTTAACCCTAATTGCAGTAGAGGGAGAATTTTATCACTTCTTTAGCAGCCACTTCATGTCTCTGATTTGTATCTATTGAGTAATCCTTTAAGAACTAATGGCTGGTTCATATCCAGAATATTTTTTTTCTCTTCACTTTGATTTAAGGGTCTGGTAGATCTATAGAATGCAAAATAACAGAGTTAGAGAGGAGATTAGATGTCTTCTAGTCCAGCCCTCTGCTCAAGCAGGAAATCCTTTGCAATTTCAGACAAATGGTTGTCCAATCTCTTCTTTAAAAACTCTAGTGATGGAGCAGCTACAACCCCTGGTTAATTGTTCTCAAAAGTTCTGTAAATTTTCTGTCAGAAAATTTCTCCTTAGTTTTAGACTGAATGTCTCTTGTTAAGATTCCATCCATTACTTCTTGTCTTGCTCTCAGGTATTTTGGAGAGTATTGGATGTGTTCATATTCTTCAGTAGGTCTCAAAACACTAAAAATAAGGTAGATGATGATACCAGCATCCATTTTCCAGTAAAGAAGAAAGTATATTTCCACTTTTAGGAAAAGTTTTTTATAAGAGTGACAGAATGTATTGCAGCTGTTCTTTGTATATACGGTGCTTTTTAAGCTTTATTGACTATTCCCTTCAATTACATCCTCAAATTGCTAAATTAATCAATTTCTCCAGTAAGGCTGAAAGCGTTGTGGCCCACCAGTGGCCAGTGGAGCTGTTGGCAGACTCAGACAGTGAGGAACAATATGAGCCTGTTCTGTCCTGGGAAAGGCTCTGATGAGTGCTCAGAAACAGAGCTGGGGCCAGGGATGTCTGTCAGTCATCAGCTGCCTTCCAAGTTGGATAGCAGAGAAGCAGAACAGTTGGATGCTGTTCCTGATGTGCGCATGCGCAGAGCTGCCAGGAGAAGGGAGCAGCTCAGGAATCAGGGCCAACTCGGAAGGAAGAGCACAGGTGGATGGTGATTGGCCCCTCCCAGAGGGATTAAAAAGAGGAGCGAAGGAGAGGGGAGTTTTGCAGAGAACAATTAGTTTGTATAGATTCCAAAAGCTCTGTTTCTGCTGAGTATAATTGTGAGTTATCCTCTGGCCTGATAAAAGATTGTGATATCAGCCTGGTTTTGTTTATAAACAAAGAATTTCTCTGTAGTTTAATAAAGAGGTTTTAGTGGAAAGCAAAGTCTGCTTCTTTGTCTTGGGAGGCCTAGGACAGAACAGAAAGGGCCATAAATATACATGCCAAATCATGCTAGTGTTTGCCAGACTATGGATTATATGTAATTTTTAATACTTTATACTTCACTAGGGATCTCTTCCCTGTGTTATGAGCCAGACTTCACTTATTATATTTCATGAATTTTTGGTGCAGTGCTAGAATTGACAGATGGGCTTGTTTGCAAGAGCCATAATTTAACATACTTCTCTATTCCAAAGATAACATAGTTGTCGGCTTTAAACTGAATATGCCTGTGATGTGTTTTTGCAAACAAGATCTTACTTTGTATGTCTTATTTCAGGAACACGGGAGTGGAACTTCGGATGCAAATCAGCCAGAAGGACATGAATCTGAATTAATGGCACATCTGGCTTCACAGAAACAAAGCAGAAAAAATACCCAGGTATCTTTATTCTTTTAAAAATACGTCTTTTACAATTGGAGGCTCCTATACTAATGATCTATGAAGACTGTTTAATGGAAAGCCAAGGAAAAACAAACTATCAAGCTGCTTGGATGCTTTAAGATAGTTTTGATCTGAAAAAAGTACCAGAATCTGCCGATACCTATTTGAAGAGAAACTGCATCTAGAAGTAATACAGAATCAAACAAAGTTTGTACAGTGTTTATTAGAAACAGAAGCAGAAACAGGATTGAATGAACATGTGTGAAAATGATATAGGCCTCACAGATGAGTCTCTTACTGGCTTTA
>JANHFJ010001432.1:153692-164015 GCA_032468195.1 Cerberus rynchops | reverse complement strand
TTTTTTGTCATGAGCCTGATTCTAGACAAGGGCTTGGGATGCAGAATTCCACACAACCAGTAGATGACAATAAAGAATCAGATATTTAGAAATCTACAGTACTTACTGATATTTAGTGTTCAGTTGAAATGTTGCATCCCTGATCTGGTAGTCCTAACTACAATTTGCTATGTATCAATATTGACCAATTAGCCTGGTAAAGAGCAAGATGACATGGATGAAAAAGGAAAAACTACCTAGGCTGTCCCAATGAACTTTTTGCTTGCAGCTATTGTTTTCCTGCTCTTATTTATAGAGCTAAAGACTTTATGGAGCTCTGATTTGCTATCTTTTAGAACAGGGGTCCCCAACTTCCGGTCAATGCTGTGGCATGTCAAAAACCGGGCTGCACAAACAAGCAAAGCCCCATCTGCGGGATGCAAGTATGCCAAACTACATCCCCTCCAGTGCATGGAAAAACCTTTCTCCACAGAACTGGTCCCTGGTGCCCAAACAATTGGGGGCCACTGTTTTAGAAGATCCATAGATTATTTTCTTTGCATGTATATAATACCTGTGAAAATACACACGCACGCACACACGCACACACGCACACACACACACACACACACACACACAATAAAAAGGAGAAAACTAAAAACTAATAGTCAAGAGAGAGTCAGAATAGAGAAAGAAATGATAGCTAAAGGTGCAATGAATTTAAAAATACTGAGAGAAACAAAGATATGTGCAAAAAAATGACTTCCAACTTATTTTACAGAAGACAAAGATAAAACTTAATTTCAACTCTTGCTAAACATTTACAATGTAACATCAATTTTTTTAAAAACTAAAAATTACTAATCCTCAAATCCATATGGCATGATTTCACACACCCCCCCTTGGTTTCTTGCAGAAAGTCCAAAAGGAGCTTCCAATTAGTATTAAATTTGGCCAAGGTCTTTTCTCTAATCATAGCTATCAGTTTCACCATCTCAACCAGCTCCATTGGTCTTAACAACCACTCTTTTATTGTAGGTATTGTTGAATCATTCCAATACTAGGTACATAGAAGTCTTGCTACTGTTATCATATACAAGAACAAAATACCATGCACTTTTTGTCTATCAAGCCTAACAAAACTATCTCTCATCTGAATTGTACATTGATCTTTAATTTTTTAAATTAACATATTCATTTCAGTCCAATAATTTTTAGCCTTTTTACAAGTCCACCAAAAGTAGTAGAACATTCTTGGTTTTTACATTTCCAACATATATTTGAAATTCCTTTCACAATCTTTCTGGTGATAAATAGCATCTACAATATACAGTCTATCATTTTATAGATATAGAAATTCTCCCTAAGACCGTAATGAAGTACACATTTTGACCATATGTTTTCCCATTAATGCATTTTATCACCCACATTCATTTGCTACTTCTATAAATCAATCCAGTTTAAGGATTCCGTGCATGTCACAAACCCTAGTATTTGTTTTTTTTCTGCGTGACTGATATTATTTGGGTTTTTAAAAATGTTTTCCTGCTGTTTTGTCTCTTTGCAGTTCAACTAACTTTCATAATTTCCATTGCAATTTCCTTTCAGTTGGCATCTTTTGCCTCCTTTCTTATTGCTGTCTCAATAACACACAGTCCTCCTTGCTGAAAATATTTGTGGCAACAATTCCTTATTTATGTAACTATAAATGTAAAGCCAAATGGCTTTACTGGTAGTATTTTTAGTAGTGAAGATTTCGCATTGGGTTCAACCTTGGTCATTTTATCTGCATGCATAGGCACATATAGTTTTTTTCATGACATCAGTGTGTAAAGATGATTTCTTCCAATATTTCTTCTTTTTTCCTTTCCAGTTTAAACTTCTGCCTTGGCATTTCCTGATCATCCATTAATTCATCTGAGCAGATGCTTTGTTCAAGAACTGCAAAGCTTAGCTAGAGTCAGCCACTTCCAGCTTCAAAATGTAATCGACAATGCCTGTGATTAAGGTAATCCTGGCTAGCCCGAGGGAGAAGCCAAAGCCATTTCTTCCCCAAATCAGAATTTATACTAATTTATAACATCCACTCTATTGGGAGGAGGGCTCAATGATTCTCAGATTAGCTTCCTATGTAACAGCTCTAAAATCTCCAATGAAGCCTAAAGAATTCATTGCAGTCCAGCTCACATATCAGCATAAGGCATAGTTTTGATTGGCATGTTTGGGATTAAACTATTGGGTGACTCTAGCCAATATATAAACTTTAATTTTACCTTAGTGTAATATGTGAACCCAACCATCATAACTTATTCAATAATTCATGGCTTAGCATGGTGGGTGAAAATGAACGTAGATTGTAGTGTGTTTTCCAAACCAGATATGTATGTATGTATGTATGTATGTATGTATGTATGTATGTATGTATGTATGTATGTATATATGAAATGTATGAGAAGCTGAGAAGACAATAGCAATAGCAATAGTGTTTAGACTATGTATCACTTCATAGTGCTTTAAGGTCCCCTCTAAGCAGTTTAGAGAGTCAGCATATTGCTCCCAACAATCTGGGTCCTCATTTTACTGACCTCAGAAGGATGAAAGGCTGAGTCAATCTGAGTCAGTCAGGATCAAACTGCTGGCAGTGAGCAGAATCAGACTACAATACTGCATTCTAATCATCAGGCCACCACAAAATGTATAATGCAGAGGTGAAATTCAGCTGGTTCACACCAGTTATATAGGTCAATTATTAGAAGAAATCTCCTTTTGTTTTTCTTCCCACTTTGTAGTGTTAATCCTGTAAAGATTAACTTTACAGAGTTAATCCTGTAAATAAGGCAGTTGTTTCTAGCCTAATCTTTATTGCCTTGCTCACAGAAACTGCTTCTCCCCTTATTACGTTGTAACTTTGGTGAAGTTTAATTCTGTGTTTGGTGATGTTTAATCCTGTAGCCATGCCCACAGAACCGGTAGTAAAAAAATTGAATTTCACTACTGGTATAATGTATAATGGTTGAGATAAATCTGCTATATAAATAAATCAGCATTAAGGCTTGTCTCAAAATTCAAATGTTAGCTGCACAACAATATGAAATGCTCAAGGTCTCTGAACATGAGGCAGCTAACATTGTAATCAACCAGTATGATACTGAAGGGAATGGGATTGCTTTGTCTCTAGTCTTACAACAGTGTACAAACAAGTTTGTTATTGTACAGTATGTATACTGAGAACGTATGCACCAGAAACAAATTCATTTTGTGTCCAATCACACACTTTGCCAATAAAGAATTCTATTCTATTCTATTCTATTCTATTCTATTCTATTCTATTCTATTCTATTCTATTCTATTCTATTCTATTCTATGGGAAAACTTTATACTCCACTTTCTCAGTATTAGGTTTTCTGACATGGGTAAGTGAAAGAAATTCAACTGGAAGGTCAGAGAATAGGAAGAGATGCCTAGCCATCTGTTGAAACTGGGGCTGTGTTTGTTTTGAAAAGGATTCAGAAGAATTGTTTTGGAACTTGCATGAACAAGATACTTTTAAAATGACTTCAAAAAATGGTTGGGCTAATTTATGGGGATTAGTTATGTTGGCAGTGTGGCTACCACTAATTAGGTTCTCTTCTTCTCTTGAGATTTTAAAATATTAGACTAAGGTTTTTGGAACTCTGACTAGTTTTCTTCTTGAACTTAACTTAATTTCTCAAAATATTTATCTCAACATTTTTCCTCTTGAAAAAATAAGTGTTCAGAAAATAGGATGGTCTTTTCCTATATTTGCCATTTTATCAGAGCATCCATGAGATCTTCGGATGAAATATTTCTATAGATCTAAAAATTCTGCAATCATCTAGTCTAGTTGTGAACAGAGCTATTGCACCATTTTCATTATTTTTTAACAATGCTGAAGAAGTATTTGTAAACATTATTACATCTGTGACCAAAGAAGAACAGGTGGAAAATTTAGGATTAATTAAAAAGGAAAAAAAAGCCACTCAAACTTTTAATTTATATTTAGCTTGTTTATATCCTGTGTTACATTGAGAACCAGATTTTTTTTTTAAAAAACCCTATAAAATAAAAAATTGCAACAGCTCAATAAAACATTTCTAACTTTATGACAGTGATATGTTAAAAACAAATATTGAACAACAATACAATAACAATGATGCTTGAACTCTGCTCATGGCAAAGTACCTTGAACTCTGCTCATGGCAAAGTACCTTAAAATCAATTCAGTCTTAGAATGACTATCGGAGGATATTCTAACTAGATATTCTAGTTATACAGCACAGTATTCACCTGGCATTTTGTAGATATTCTACAAAACATCTTATTCATTTCAAGCCTAGCTGTTTCTGAGGCTGCCTATTCCAAACTGAATCTGCCCTTCCAGAAAGATTAGTTGAAGATCCCATCTTCAAGGGAGCTACATCGATGGAAACATAGCAAGAGTTTCTTGATGGTGCTTCCCTTCCTTTTATGAAATGGCTCACCTTTGTATATCATAAAATCATAGGGTTGAAAGGGATCTTGGAGGTCTACTAATCGATGGGGTCACCACCCCTGGGCCCGGGCCTGGTGCTGGGCTGCAGCCCTTTCAGAACTGGTCATGTAAGTGGGGAGCTCTTATGCTCACAGGGAAAGCTCATGACAATTGTGCAGGAAGTTCATTTGCATGAATGGTGGGGAGGGCACACCCACTGCTTGCATAAATGGAGCTGCAGGTGTGTGCACCTCCTATGTGTGCAAAACCATCCCTTCCCCCCTGACAGTCCACAAAGCTGGAAAGGTTGGAGACTCCTGTTCTACTCCAACCTTCTGTCCAGGGCAGAAGCTCATATGCTCTTAGACAAATGGTTGTCCAATTTTTTTTCTTAAAAACATCTAGCAATGGAGCACGTACAAGTCAGGAGGCAAGCTTTTCCATTGATTAATCATTCTTACCGTCAGGAAATTCCTTCTTATCCTGTCCCCAGAGAATAAATTAATGTCTTCAACAACCATCTCTTCCTGAGTGGATTTATTTAAAGAAATAAAAATATGGCTCTGGGAGTGAGCATTCAGGAAGTTAGTGACTTTTCTTGATCATTCTATTATAATTCACACTGTTGAGAATCATTATCATTAATCTTTTTTTTTCTGTATATACTGCTTTGAGTCACAGCAGAATAAAAATGTTGAAAATAAAATAATCTGATGGGATAAAAGTGCTTTTAGTAGTTTATTCAATGGTTTATTCAATATTTTTACTTTATATTCATCAGATTTATTCAGTAAATTAATGGAAGGAAGCTTTGTCCTATCTGCTATCTCATTCAAACAGGACATAATTTATCCTCTCTGGGTCACATACTCTGACTTTGAAAATAACATTTTCAGCTACATGTGGGTTGACTTACTAAGAGAACCCTCTGAGAAAAAGAATAACTGACTGCCTTTTTTCACTTAGCTTTATTTAGTTGACTCACTGCTGTAATCTCTTCCTTTATTGCCCCATCAACTTAAAAAAGTCATTAAGGTCATCAGTCCTGCTGCAGAAAAATTGAGCAGACACAGCACACATGGCTCTTGGACGTTTTCTACCTTTTGATGTCATTACTATTAAATCTTTCACTGTTTTGAGATCAGTCCACAACTTGTTTAAATAGTAATGTCATAATTTATATCATTATAAATTATATTTCAACAATATATTCCAACAATCAGAATGTGAAGAAAAGAAATCTGACCTTGGTCCAAATACGTTTTGGTATGTTTTTACTGAACCACAGGTTTGGTTTTGATTCTTATGCTTTTAAAAATCTGCATAATCAATTTTTTTTAGTGTAAAATGTCTTCCGTATTTTGATGTCATTCAGTATCTTTCTTCTCTTTTTTTTTTGGTTCCTAATGTGGATTTCAGTGCTGATTTCAGTCATCACACTGCACTTCAGTCCTACCTATGTAAAGTTAAGTTACTTATCCTATATATATTTTCCCTGTTTGTTGAGACTTCAAAAAGTTACACCTCATGTAAGCTGAGAATGATATTGGGAAAGGTGTTGTGGGCCGGGGGAGGAAATAAAACCCTATTTGTTAGTCTGAAAAAGTGCTATCAGATTCTTCCCTTGTTTCAAAGAAAGGTAAAGCATGGGGAACACAATATAGATCTATTAAATTATGCATGGTGTGGAAAAAATTAGATATAAACTTTTTTCCTTTACAATTCTAGACGTTGTTAGGCAAATTAAGAGCACTTACAAGCGGGGAAAAGGAATGATATTTTTTTTTTTAAAAGTCCAGACTCAGAAGAAGTATAATACAGGTCTTCCTATTTTTACTCTGCCAAATCTTCCTCCCTACTGCATTTTGATATGGATTTCTATAAATCTTTTATACGGAGATAAGCTTTAACTCTCTAGACAAACAGAAAGATGAAATCATAGAAATAATGAAGATGGAAGAGTCCTAATGGCCTTTAGTGGTTAGGAGGTTAAGCTATTAAGAGTGATTAAGAACAGTGCTAGATCCAGTGATTTACAGCACTTAATGAAATATAAGCACTTAACAAAAGAAGGCATTTCTTTTTACAAAAGTAGCAAAATGTAATAAAACGTGTTATGATGTAACAGAAATGCCAAATTTCCATTATAAGCCCAAATTCACTGAGTAACACTGGAAATTTGGGACAAACAAAAAGAAATAAAGTTTAAACTGGGAACTTTATACGATAGTCTTCGCAATTCAGAAAACTTAAAAGCTGATGGAATGGTTCTCCAACTTTGTAGTGCCCTGATTTCCCAATATCTATCTATCTATCTATCTATCTATCTATCTATCTATCTATCTATCTATCTATCTATTTTTGTTTTCGTAGATTTTCACGGGTACAAGTATAAATATAAAATTGTTTTTTTCTGCTGGTTGCTGAGTTCTGCCTGGATAGTCTCTTGAGATGAGCTGAAGGGCAAAAGGGAGCTATGTTGCCCCCTCCCACATTTGGGTAACCAAGTATCTCCACAAAAAACATATATACATACATACATACATACATACATACATACATACATACATACATACATACATACAATTGAATGAAAAGCAAAGTTTTAGTTAAAGGTTAGTCAAACTAAAATAAGTGTTTTTTGCTATCCAGGTTCATGGGTCCCATAACATCTATCCAGGGCCCTCAGGGAAGCCTCAGTTAAGAACCCGCTCAATATAGAGCCTTGGCAGTGTAATAAGAACTGCGGGTGAGATTTTATGGGAGCCAGTTGGGAATGTTTGATATTGACTCTTGGATCTGCTACTGCTCCATCCTCTTAGTTTTGTTGGAGGTATTTCTGAATTTTTCTTTTCATTCCTACGTTGTCTCATACAATGTCACTTTTCCCCCCCCCAGTATTGAAGCTTCTGTGGCTACTTTTGCTCAAGCCAGACCGCCTGGTATCTACAAAGGTGACTATTTGAAAGAACTCTTCCGTCGTTACGGTGATGTGGCTGATACGCCAGCACCACCTCCTTTACCAGAATGGTGCTTCGAAGAAGATGAGGAAGATGGGGAGGAAGATAACTGCAAACTGGGAACTCCAGAATCAGAAGCTTGCTCGTCAACTTCCTTTTCTGGCAGAAGAAGAAAAGAACACTTAAAGCTGGTAATGATGAACTAGAGCATAATATAGCATGTTCTCGTTTTAAATATGTTATTGTAATTACTTTTTTAAAATATGTGCCTTCAAGTCAGTATTGATTCCTGGCAACTGCCCGGACTAGTTCCTGCAGTTTTCTTGGTATAATTGTTAAGGCACCAGGATGGAAACCAAAACACTGAATTCTAGTACTGCTTTAGACATTAAGTCGTATGGATGACCTCGAGCCAGTCACTCTTTCTTGACCCCGGAAAAAAGACTTTGGCAAGCCAGTCATGAAAATGTTATCAATATTAATAGAACATGCTAAATTTAAGCTATTCAGAACCTGATAAATTACCCACAATTTCATAACCTTAGCATTCTCATTTCCTCATTGTACATGATGTACTGAAACCACAGAGTTGCTGCTGAGTTAAAATAAGAAGTACGGTACCTTATAAAGTTAAAATAAGAAGTATCTCTCCTTTACAGATAGTGCAATTAACACACAAGAGGTCTATGTTGTTTAAGGTACCAAATTTGTATTAACCGCACACTCTCTTAATCTAGCATTCACTTCATGCTAGGGAGAGCCAAATATCGGCGATAAGATGGGATCTCATTTTGATAGAAGACAAAAAAGTAGTAGTATTTTTCTGAAGGTGTTGGTTAAGAAATCCCTGATCAGTAAGGCACTTGGAAGTAGCATACTGAATTTGGGGTTCAGGATTGGAAGGCATCTGGTAAAATATTAATTTAGTTAATAAAATATACTGCCAAACTCCAAACTACTCTGGGTAGCTTCCAATAAAGTACCACACTATGAAAACAAAACAACCAGGCACAGCCAGAAGAACGAAGCACAACATACCAAAGAAGAAGGACTTAACAATAAGTCTACAACCAGGCCTGGGAAATCAGCCAAATTCTCAGAGTTTTGGAATATCATAAGAATATTTCAAAATTTAGGATGTTTTAAATAGCTGTTATGGTTGTTTGTCTTCCTTTGCTTCCCATATTCAATATATATTTTTCCTTCTCACTTTCTTTATCAGCACATAAATACTTCTATTCTACAAATTATAATAAATAAATAAAAGGCTTTGCACCTATGTTAAATTAGTGCAAATTTTGATTACATTTATAATTCTGCTACTGTTATTTAATATTGCGCAGTTAAAAATTAATGGTTTAGTTACAGACATAATGCTTTTACATTTTGTTAAAATGAAGGGATATGGCAACTGATAAAGAATTCTGAATGATAATGGAAAGATTGTTTTTTTTTTAATGAAGAATTAACTCTTCTTAAAAGAATTAAGAATGAACATAATCATATTGTCATAATTGGCATTCTAATGGCTTTTATGTGATTTATTTTTGAAAGAGCTTTGAGCTTTTGGTTAATGAGTAGAACTTTCTAGCTAGCCAAAATATTAAAATTCTTGAGTGTTTATTAAATTAGTATACAACCTTCATATACTTTTGTATGTTTTATGCGATTTCTCAAGCAGTAATATGAATATTAATAAATCTTTCCCCCCCGATTTTCTGCTAGACCTAACAAATAGAATCTAAGGGTACCATCCTTAACCAAATGAAGAAGAGTGTAGCATAGTCAAACAGCAGGAGTTGACCACAGGAAATATTTTATGACATTTTGTATTAGGCCATAAAATATTTTATAAAATGTGCCAGATTTCAACGCCACAAGAGTCATGGCTTCCAGATTTTGGACATATTCTGTGAGTTAGCCTGTTTGAAGTGTTTTGGTTCAAAAATTGTTGCCCTATGATGCACTGTTTTGCCCAGTTAAAGGCTGCATATGGATAAATAGAGAAGTGTCGGTAGTAGGTAGATGAGTAAATGTGCATTGGGAAATGCAGCTGGGAAATGTAATATAAGAAGCTATTTAGGAACAAAAATCTGATTTTCAGTGGTAGCTAGTTCTGCTTCACAGGTTCTAAATAGTTAACACTGGTGGATATTTAGTTCTTATAATAGCTACCACGACAGTAGAAAACTGCAGTGTTGCTGCAAACAAAGCATATTGTACATCTTGGTTTCGAGTGACTTGATAACCAAGAGAGGGTTTTTTTTAAACCCCCTCCCCCAGCAGTATTTCTATTTTTGTGCTGTGATTTTGATTCATTATCTTTGCTTCCAACCTCAAAACAGAAGTCAAAAGATCCAGCTGGACAGAAATTACTGGATTGTCCATTAAAAAGAAGGCTAATAAATAAATAAACGTATTGATAATTTTAGTTCAAAAGTGAAAAGATTAAAAAAAAAATAGTTTGGTTGATTCATTTAACTTAGTTTTACCAACTTTTCAAGCACTCTTTATCCTGGGGAGGGCATAGAAATGCAGTTGTATGCTTATCAAAGTGACATTTGAGAAACACGTTGGATGAAAGTGAAATCTACATTATTTTTATTACGTTGTACATGTGCAGGGTATATTTGAGCTTGAAGATAGTGTGGCTTAACAAGTAAAATGTTTGGTTTAACAAGTAAATTCTTTTGGTTTAAAGCAACTTTACCTTTTAATGTTTTGCTAAAAGCAGCTTTATAAGATGGCTTTATAGAAAAAGCAGCATTCATTTTCATTGCTAGAAATATGAATTAAAACAAGGTGATTTCAGTTTAGATCAAATTTAGGCATAAATTATAGCCTGTAGTTATGTTCAGAAACTAAATTGAAAGAAGCTTGGAGAGCAAACCA
>JANHFJ010001432.1:74646-85166 GCA_032468195.1 Cerberus rynchops | reverse complement strand
ATACAACATGAAGAAATTTAATTTATTTAGAAACAGACAAATATACTTTAAACTGTGGAAAAACTATGTTTCAATATGTGTATTGGATGTTTAACATTGAACTTCTTTAATAATTTATCAAAGTATAAAATACAAAGAAAAAAGGCATGAAGAAATAAGATGAGAGGGAGGGAAAAAGAAGGGATATAGTGTGATGGGAGAAAAAAAGTAAAAAAGGCAGTGACTTTTGACACTCTTTAGCACGCTGGAAGGTAACAACATCAAAACCACAACTTTGTGGTATTCAGTATATATATTGAATTGGAATGCATTACAATATTGAGTACCTTAAATGATTTATAGTCCTTCTGTTTGGTGATGGAATGCATAAAGAGGGAGCAAAGTAAAATTTATATTGCTATCTCAGTTACAAAACTGGAAATAAAACTTAACACTAGAAAAATGTTTCCAGTCTTTCAGTGCAAGTTTTGCTTTTACGATGAGACCTGAAGATACAAAGCAATTGCTTTCTGCTGCACTGCGTTTTAAACAGGAAGTCTTTTACGTTGTATAAATATCCTTAAATAAAGTTAGGTCAGTATGAGGCCAATTGAATAATCATTTATCAGGGACCAGTTTTTTGTTTCCATGCATATTTTTTAAAAAGTTCAAGTATTTCATAGAATAGTGGAAGAAAACATCAGGATAAATTTGCTAATACCACTTCTATTTTGGCAAATATTTATTAATTAAGAAGTTGATTTAAGTCCTAGTTTTAAGCTTTACTTAAAAAGGCAAAAATCAGTTTTAAATCCCCATTAACTAAGAATTAAAAGTAACCCATTTAACATGGAAAAGAGGGGGACATTTATAAAATTTCTCATGGATAGTTGCTTGGAAATCAGGGAAGATTTGATTTAAAATGTTAACAGGGAAGATTGAAGTTTAATGATTTAAATCATGATTTTAGTTACTGTTCTGGAAGATCCTATTACCATTTCTATTTAAAAGTGCATTTGTTTGATGATACCTTTGACAGTGAGATGTAAAGTTGATTTCTAGAAGGTACGTTTAGCATATAGAGTAATATTGATTATTTTTAGATGGAATTGCCATTAAAATTGAATTATATTTTAGTACTTGTGCTCCTTTCAGAGCTTTACAGCTGGAGCAGCAGTTCTCATAATGATGCTTTATTTGGGCAAACAGATCTTACATTTTGTTGCACTATTTGCATTCGCATGCTTGATTCTCTTGTTCTCAAGTACAAGTGGTTGAATTTCATCAAAATATTCTCTGATGGGATTTGTTTTACATAGTAAGGTTGTTTTATGCACTTTTATGCACTAAATTGTTTTTCATTCCTTGACTTCTTTAATTTGCAGTATCTGATAGCTAAAGTGGATTTCTAGAGTAAAGTTGTGCTGCATTTGATAGATGTTACCTAGATAGATGTTAACTAAATTTGGACTTCTAATCTGCACATCTTGAAGCAATGTGTTATACTTTAATGATGTGTTCTAGCTGTCATTCTTTTGACTCTACAGATAACCCTTAACCTACAATCTTTTGTTCAGCCACCTTCAAAGTTATGATGGCACTAAACAAATGGCAGGATTGATTGGTCTTCAGAGTTTTGGCCATCCCAGCAACCCTGCAGTCATGATATCGTGGGCACTTGGCAAATGGTTTGCGGTGCCCAGTGATAACATGATTGCCATTTACAAATTTCCCTACTGGTTTCCCCAACAGGTCAATGGGGAAGCTGGCAGGGAAGATCACATTCACTGGGGTAAATCTCCATACTAGCGCATCCTTCTCCAGCCCTTCTGCACTTGTGCTGCATCAGGCATTTTCACATTCTCCCCAAGCCTTGCTGTGCCTCCCTCGCATCCTTCTTTAGCTTTGCTGAGCCTCCCTCATACTTCATGCCATCCTCCACCTGGCAACTTACTCACCTGCCTGCTAGCCTGCTTACAAGCTGAAACTTTCGACTTCCTGCTGGCTTCCCTACCGACTTGGTTGTTGCCTTGGAAATTGACTAGCCTAACATGGGATTCAGTTAACATTTAGTGGCAGAAATTCTGACCCCAGTTGCCATTGTAAGTTGAGGACTACCTGTAGCTATTGTTGCTGTTCGTAGGACCAATATTAAATGTAGTTGCAATGTTTACATGCTTTGTAGCATTAGCAGGCATTTGGTCATGTGCCTGATTCAGAGTAAAGTCTGTTGATTAATGGAAGTCCTTTAGTCAAACTTTTACTTGAATAAAATTTTCCATTTTAATGCTTGTCCTTCCTAAAATTTGTAGGCTAGACAGGTTTATAGATATTTTAAGTGAAAGATTGATCAACTTCTTATTTAATATTTACTACAAGAATGTGTCTGCTCTGATGGAATTGAATTGACATCTCTACCGGCATTTGTTATTGAGCTTTTTGTTTTCTAGCCTATCCTGTTTTTTCATTCCCTTATCTAAGAGTGATGTTCCAAAATAACAAATGAACACTGGATAAAATGGACTGGAACCCAGGGATACAGAAATAACATCCTGTAGCTAATTAGATTAGCAACATGCTATCATTTATATGAGCTGCTGGTTGTATATCAACACTGCAATTCTTTAAGGTAGCAGTTTAACTTGTTCAAAAGATAAGAATGGAACAGTAGATTTTCCACTTATACACACAAAGGATAGCATTACAGATTAAAAAGCTACGTTTATCATTTCAATTTTACATTCAGTATTAGATAATTTTTCCTTCCTTATTTTGATATCTTCCTGCTCAGAAGGTAAGAGATTAGGATAAGAAAAAAGCAACTACAATATTAATCAGATCAAGTCTTTGGATAACGGAAATATTGCTTAAAAGGAGAAAGAGAAAATATACTTTTAAAATAGTCATTATTTAATAATAGACAGTATTTAATAGTTCAGCGCTTGTAGAAATAACATTGCTGTCATCCTTCATAGACAGATTTCAGCAATCTGCAAAACAATTGCTTTAGTCTGTCAAACTTTTGACAGAATTAAAAACATGTATCTGATTTGTGAATTAAAATCAGTATAAGAATTAAAAACTGCCAGACCAAGAAACATGAAAAAGTACTGTGGAGGAACTGTGGATTCTCATATTTCCTGTAGATATTTTGTTGAGGATAAAAGTTTCCTACATGGTGATGAAATGGAAGGGGGAATTGAGACTTCACCAAAATGGGGAAGATTCTAACAATGGCTGTTAGATGAAATAATAATCTCCCTAGGGAATGAGAGAAGATCAATACTTTGAATAATTTATAAGTAGGATGGACAAAGTATTCAACACATTATAATGAAACTGTCAGTTGAGAGTAAAGGCATGTGGTGCTATTTATTAAACTGTTCTTTTTTTAAAAAAATATTATTTCCAAGGTTAAAATACACAGTCAAGAAAAAAAATTACAATACAAAACAAAAAAAGCGTTTTCATTTTTATTACTCTTAATAATACTTATATACAAGAAAGACTATGACCCTTTAACTCTGACTTAAGTATTAGCCAGCTTACACAGAGTTCTGTGAAAATAGACTTATTCCTTTATAGATTTTCTGAAGTTTGCATATCTTTCCCTTAAATATTATCAGTGAAACTTAATCTGAGTCCTAATCGTACATTAAGGAAATACGATATGAAAGCAAAGAACACTGAAGTTGGTGCTTGTTCCATTTATATCATAATAGAAATTGCCCAAAATATAATGTTCCAGCATGAAAAAATGACCCTCCCATCCATTTGATTCAGTTCTCACTACAGCCAGTTTATATTTCAAACAATGAGAACTGATTTGGGACAGCTTAGTCCTATATACAAATATTTGCTTCTCGTCAAAGCAATTATCTTTCCTGCGTTGAAGTTAAGGGGATGACATATTCTTCTTTAAGCCTCGATATATCTAAAGGATGGCTTTCTGTACATTTATTATAATTCATGTAGAATTTTCTGTCTGTTAATAGCAGGAGCACTTAGATTTATATACCACTTTATAGTGCTTTACAGCACTCTCCGAGCAGTTTACAAATGCCAGCATATTTCCCCTAATAATTTGGGTCCTCATTTTACCGATTTGAGAAGAATGGAAGGCTGAGTCAACCTTGAGCTGCTCAGGAACGAACTCCTGGTGGTGGGCAGTGTTACTTGCAATACAGCATTCTAACCACTACATCATCACAGCTCCATTAATGCATATGCCGTTATTTAAATAAGCAGCAACTTTCCTAGCAAGTTGTGATAATGATTTAATATTTATTATCCTAAAATGTTAGTACCTTTCACTGTTGATGCTCATCCCCAAACCCTTAACTAAAAGAAAACCATAATTATAACTGATAACCCTTACATTTTATTTTTCCAATTACATTTTAGCATTTTGTTTTGCATTGATAAGTAAAAAAAGTTTTGTAAATGTTGCTTAGCAAAAATATGTAAGTATGGCTCATGATATTTTAGTAAATATCGCTCATGAAGTTGCAATTGATCTTGAAATCTTGAGAATTACAGGCTTGACTGCCAGTTTGCTACTTTTCCATATTTACATTTTGATTAATTTCAACTAATAATCTTAAATTGGATTTATGTCTTTTGGTGCTCAATTAGTTAAAAACACAATTTCTTTCTGGATTGCATGGGAGAAAAAGATTTGGAGAAAACCTACTTTAGTACCTATGTAAAACAATATTTAAAACAACCAGAACAACAGAAAACTAATGAAAATGTTCTTCAGGAAAATCTACAGAAAGCTGTCTAATAGCAATAGCAACTATCATGGACTATTTTAGGTTTGCTTTTTTATACTCTTTTGCTCTTTGCATGGATGGCTTTTTTCGCATATGATAATCTGATAAAAATGAATTTTAGCCATTTATTCTGAAACTTAAATATTTTAACTAGTAGCAGGAATAGGATGGGGATGCTGCTTTAGCCATAACAAGGATATAGATTAAACCAGGGTGGGCATTTAATTTTTCCAAAGAGCCACATGAGAAAGCTGGGACTTTTGAGGAGTGCCAGACCAATAGAGTTGTGAAGGCACATAGGCATGCCTACACAGATATACTTGGAATAAAAACAGTTGCCTTCAAAATAAAAGCAATCCACACAGGCCAGACAAGGAAGCTAAAGGACTCGATGTCAGCTGGGGGCCGTAAAATGCCCAGGCCTGGATTAAACTCAGCAACCATTTTAATTTTCTGTGGATGCTTAAAGTCTGAATAAAAATAGATCTGGATAATTTTTGTAGTTTATATAACATGTAATTTATGTGTTACCTGTTTCAGTAGCTGCCTTTCTTTGGAGGATTGGGATCTTTATGAGATAATATAGGATACCTATAATAGCTTCCATATAGGCATGTTAATAGGGCTCTGAGGAAAATCTTTACAAAAGAACTTTGGCCATTGGCCTTTTCTTAAATTTGAACCTGTGTTGGATCTCTGTATGGCCTCTTCCATAGATCTTTTAGAATTATGTATTGATCATTAACGGTCACTAAGTGTAATATAACTTGAAAGTTAGATCTCCATCTTTCAGTAAGGGAGAAATTATTCTAAGACTAGGATTCCAGCTAAGAAATGACATATACATTAGAAAATTGTACTCTTGTGAGAATGTTATATTTATTCCAAACATGTAATTTTTTTTGTTAAGCACTTATTTTTGTAAAAATAATGAAGTGAGTTTTGTCCATTCCTAATCAGCTCATACTTTGATAAGCATAATAATTACTTTTCTGGAGGTTGCCTTCTGACAAAAATACAAAACATGTAGTTCGGTATATTACTAGATTTTATACTATTGCTTCAGTTCTGGGTATATTAACTAGAGTATATATGGGGTCAGGATAGATCACATGTGCTTATCAAAACGTGCATGATATTATGACAGCTTTTAATTAGACATTTTCTTTTTTTAGGCTTCTCCCACGGAATGTTGGATTGCTTTATGTTGGAAGTTTAGATAGACCTTTTGCAGAAATCAAGGTAATAGCAATTTAACTTTGTAAGTTTTTCCCTTGGTAAAATTATGGTGCTTTGTTAGTTTGTGTGTGTGTGTATGTGTTGTACCATTCACATGCTCAATTTATTTTCTGAGAAATACATTTTAAAACAGTTTGATAAAATATTTATATTTTAAAATGATCATGTTTTCTACTTTCTTAAATCCAGTCTACTTCAGACATTTGGTAGAATTAGTGTATTCGAATCTGAGATGCTCATCTTTTTCATGAGGATTAAATAATTCCAGGTAAATCTCTATATTAGCCCTGGTGGCTCAGTGATTAGAATGCAATATTGCAGACTAACTCTGCCAACAGTCTGGAGTTTGATCCTGACGGGGTTCAAGGTTGATTCAGCGTTCCATCATTCTGAGTGGTAAAATGAGGACCCAGATTGTTGGGGGCAATATGCAAATAACACTTTAACATTGTAAACTGCTCAGAGAGTGCTGTAAAACACTATGGGGTGGTGTACAAGCCTAAATGCTATTACTTTGCTGTAATTATTGTAGAGAGAATAATAATACTATCACGCAGAGGGAGACAATAGTTGTTTCCATTGTTGCTTCATAGCATCTTCTATTTAAGATATGCTGCTTACAATTCTAGGTGTAATAAAGAGTTATCAAGGTTAGTACCATTAATAGGCTAGTACTCTATTTCCCTAACCCTCTTCCAAAACTGACTAAATTGCTGGTTATCAATTGGTCTGATGGCAGCAAATTCCATAGTTTATCTATGCGTTGTAAGCAGTGTTTAGTTTTTAATGCTTCTGAATATCAATACCTTTTAAACTTTGAGAGGGAGAAAAACCACTCTAAATTTACAGGTAGTCTATGTTTTCCTTTGAGCAAGATTGAAATAGTTCCCCTCCCCCTGCCAATTATTTTAGCTGTTTTGTTATGTACATATTCCATTTTAAGGAGTGGTGATCAAATCTCTACGTACATGCTCCATGGAGATGAGCATAACTAATCAGCGGGTTCTTGATACTCTTTTTTTCTCTCTTGCCCATCCAGATTCTCTTAACCATGTTATGAAAAGTATTTAATTTTTGTGAAACGGTTTCCAAATTCTTAACCATTTACTTCTTTAATAAATTCAAATTCAAATTCAAATTTTATTTGTCACATGCACAATCATACATGGTACAATATGCAGTGAAATGCTTACGCAGCATTAAGAGCATAAATAAAATCTAGAAGAGTTTATCTTTTAAGGGGAACTTTTATCTGGAGTGCCAAACCTTATAAGAGAAAATTTCCACACCAAATGAGAATCCTGTTGAAATGATACCAAGATAACCTGGCTATAATTAAGTCAAAGGCAAAATGATACAACCATTTTAAAATATAACACTGGCGTGATCATTTAAATTTATAGGAAAGGGACTGGAATTTTGCCTGAATGAAATTGCTTTTGGATAATTTCATGTTGAAATAACAGATCTGCAGGATTTAACTGATGATTTCCAGAATAGCATTTGAATGAGAGATAGTTAATAAAAAACATATTTCATAGTTGCCAACCTTGGCTACTGAAAACATACCGTAATTAGTCTTTGGAGATTATATTTATTCTTTTGGTATACTGCAGCCAGATGAAAAGATATAAAACTAAAGCACGTGATTAAATCTATCTCTTCTTATTGTAGAATGTTCCTATGCAGGCAAGTATTATACCACAGGGAAAGCAGAACTGCTATCGTGCCAATCTGGGTCTTTGTTAGGAACAGAAACCAGCTCATGCATACTATTACATATAATTATCATAAAATTATGGCCTAGAAATGGAAGAGTCACGCTGTTGCATTTTAGGCAGCATATTCGTAATAAGCCGTAATAAAATAAGCGTTTTTGAATTGGATATAAGAATAGGCCTTACTTGCGATTACAAATGTGTGTTCAATTGAAATACTTTTGAAGCTCAATTTAACAAAGCAAACACATTTTCTGGCAGCTTTAGCATAATTGTTTCCAGGGTTGAAGTCTCATTTGATTAAAAAAAAAAACTTGAATAAAGCTAGCTGCTGGGAAGCAAAGCACAGTTGAGGAAAACTATTTCAATTACCTGATTTTTCAGTTTTATGTGAAACAGTAAATAATAGTAAATGTCAAAGGATCCCTGTTTATTTTTCCCCATACTTTAGATATGATTTAAATTATTTTTTCATATGTAGAAATTGTCGTTTTACTGAGACATTTTAATTCTATATACTATATGTAGGATATTTCACTTAATATACGTATAAGGCAGACTGCAGTTAACATCAAGCATATATACAGTGAGAGAACTGAAATCTATATTTGCTCCTTGATAAGCATACCAATTTTATATGGATTTATAAGTCACTCTCACTGATTTTTAAATATATATTTAAAATGACAAGCAATGGCTTGTCCTTCTTTTTCAGAAACAGTGCAAATGGTAGAATCTAATATTGGGTTAGCAGGAGTTCTACTTTCTGTGGCCCTGCAAATTATTTATAATGCATTTGGCAGGGGAGTGCGGGAAATAGGTGCATTTTCCCTTCCAGTTCCTTAGAAGAAGATGCTTCTGTTAGCGCACACATAATCAGTCTCCCTCCTCCGTTCCCCATCAGCAGCAAAACTTAGTGGCATGACACACTGCTGATTTTAGCATGCAGTTAAGGGGAAGGAGTCAAAAGAAGCCTCCCATATGGTTAAAATACCTTTAAAAGTATAATTACTTTTCAGATATTTGGTCCATGCCTTTCTAGTAGCATCGTTGCATTGCCCTTTTTCCCTGCAGCCATCAGCTACGAAGTAAACAAGTAGAGTCCCAGGCACCAAAAGAAATGGATTCCCTGCTGTTTTCACAGAAACATGTATTGGATTTTCTCCATGCTATGCCAACTGGGAGGCTGTGTTTGACGAAGAAGGGCTTTATGTAGAAGCATTGTTTTATGATCTAAAAGGATTTAAAATGATGAAGGGACAGCATCTTTTAAATGAAAGAGTAGAACTGAAAGAATGTATTATCTTATACCTCTGAATTGCTCAATTGCTGTGGCAGTTCAGCTGTTCTTATATCGTGATTTGAGAGCAATTTTGCAAAATATATCTGACAGTTATTTTTAAAATATATTTGGGCTATATTATTATGTAAACATTTACAGATAAAAAGTCCTTGTTTTTTTCTTTTTTTCTTTTTGCTTTCCGGGGATTCTTTTTATTTAAGATTATATAAATAGAAAATGTAATTAGAGCACAGCAGAACAACAAAACAGAACAGAAAACAGAACAGAACAGAATTCTTTATTGGCCAGGTGTGATTAGACACACAAAGAATTTGTTTCTGGTGCATAAGGTCTCAGTGTACATACATACAAACAAGTGATAAATCATGATTATAATTGTAAAATGCAATAGTCATAAATCATAGAATACAAACTCAGTGATAGTCATAGGATACTAAAACATAAATCATAATAGGATACTAAGTAAAGGCAATCAATATAAATCATGAGATACAAGCAACGAAGTTATAAGAAACTAAGGAAATAGGTAATAGGAAAGATGAGTTGGACAATAGGTAATACAGCCCTATTATGTGGTTTGACATCCTAGGGCATAGATAGTGTTGTGGGAATTAGTGATGGCATGGAGGAAAAATCTGTCCTTGTGTCTACTTTTGGCGTGCAATGCCCTATAGCATGGTCTTGAGGGGCGGAGTTCAAATAGTTCATGTCCAGGATGTGAGAGGTCTGTAGATATTTTCACAACCCTCTTCCTGGCTCGTGCAGTACACAGGCCCTCAGTGGAAAGCAGGCTGGTTGCATTTGTTTTTTCTGCAGTCCTAACTATCCTTTGAAGTCTGTCTCTGACTTGTTTGATTGCTGTGCAAAACCAGACAGTTGTAGAGGTACAAAAGACAGATTCAACAATACCTTGGTAAAACTGTATCAGCAGCTGAGTTTGACTGAATCACCGGGTTGAACTAAAATTCCTGTTTCAGATCAATTCCAAGAAGGTCTTACAGGGCAAGTAGCTCCTCTGCATGGTCTGTGTAACCACTGATCTTCTCAGTGCCTTTCCATTAGCTGCTGCACTTACATTCAAATTGCACCATATCCAACACCATACTGCCTACTAGTCCCTTCCCAGGCCATCCTTTTCTTGCCATGCTTGTATTCAGAGATGTCAGAAATTGTCATTAAAGGTAATGAAGGAAAACATTAGTCTTGCATCAAGAAAAAATAAATAAATACAAGTAGTCCCTGACTTACAACAATTCATTTAGTGACCATTCAAAGGCTCAAAGGTACTGGAAAAATGCCTTTTGAAAGGACTGTTTCTTGTACTTATGGAGGAAAAGAAGAAAAAGGTGATGGCCTCTTCTAGTAATGTTATCCCCTTATATCACGTGGCCCTTGAAGGTTAATTTAAAACACACACACACGTGCGCGTGCGCACACACACACACACACACACACACACACACACACACACACACACACACACACACACACACACACACACACACA
>JANHFJ010001428.1:96471-109542 GCA_032468195.1 Cerberus rynchops | reverse complement strand
GTGTTGTTTCTAGCCTAATCTTTATTGCCCTGCTTACAGAAACTGCCCACCCAGTCACATGACCCCTCCCCCAGCCACACACACACCAAGCCACGCCCACAGAACTGGTAGTAATAAAATTTGAATTCCACCACTGGCTTGTGGGAAGCTTGCAGGAAGAAAGTCAATGGGAAAATGGTGCAACATCCATCAATCCTTCTGCACTTGCACTACACCAGCCATTTGTATGCTGCCTTGCCACTAACGTGTCTGTGCAAAGGGAAGGGAACAGGGAGGGAGGGAAGCAAGTGAAGGAAGGAAAAAAGGGGGGAGGGAGAGAGAAAAGGAAAGGGGAGGAAGGAAGGAAAGAAGAAGAAAGAAGGAAGGGAAAGAAAAAAAGGAGGAAAGAAGGGAGGGAGGATAGGGAGGAGAGGGGAGAAGGGAAAGATTTCTGATATTCATTGCCAGTGTCCCACAAGGAAACTCAATGGGGAAACCAACAAGAAGTCATTCTGATTACAGTATTTGTCTACTCGTAATCATGTCTGTCTGCTTAGGTAAAGAAATATTTCTGAAACAATGACTCAATGGAATCATGGCTTATCTAGTCACAATTAAAGTTCTTTCTCAATTACCTTAATTTGTATTGCATAGCCCTTTGCAGTTTTCATAACTGCAGTTCTGGGGCAACTAAGTAAAACTGTGTAAAATTCATCTAATAGCAAATGGCCAAGGACTATTGCTATGGCTTACATAAATCTTGCATTTCTTAAATAATGATAGCAATCTAGCTTCATTACTTACAATGTTATTTTCCATGGTGAGTTCTATAATATTCTTAAAAGAAATTCAATGACATTTTCAAAAGTGGAATATTATCATTAGGGAATGAAAGAAGAATTCATTGCTGAAAAGTTAGCAAAGGGCTAATCATAGGGAACATCTGAAACAGTCACCAAAACATGGGTATATAGTATTTCCATCCCCCTTCCTTCCAAGTCCTTTAAATGACCTTAGCACCGTGTATGCTAGCTATGAGCTCTTTGATAAAATTTATTATACATTCTTTTCATGGCAAATAGTTTTAGTGTTTACTGCTAAGAGATTTTGAGTTTGCTCCTTATTTACTACTTTGTCTTATCCTATTCCAGCTAAGAACTTCCTTCCCTGCTTGCTCTGATTATTGATGGTGATTATATTTATAGCCAACATTATGGGATGGCTTCTATAAGACCAGCTGAAGTCATCCTGCAGTAGTAAAGTCTCTTGTGTTTGTGCTTTGCAATTTAGGTACTTATTCTCTTCCTGTGTTGTATAATAAGTTTGTTTCTATCCATGACAATAAGGGCATGGTGCAGAATATTCCTGCTGTAGCAACAAGAAAGATGCAGACAACAGTTGGAATCTATAGAAGAGAGAAAAGTCCAGTTTGATCATATTTATCAGTCCAGGTTACTTTTATTAAGGCCACATTAATAAAATTGCTGCATATACATTTTTTGACTGGGATATGTCCGAAGATATCTGACTTCAAAATTCTGAGGAAGCATATATCATCTGCTTAAAAAAACTAATAAAGAAGCATGAAGATTTGATTATTTTAAAAGGTACATAACCCTTGATACATATCTCAAGGCCTCAAACTAAGAAAATAGCAGAGAAACATGTAGTAGAGTGGCTCAGAAGCAATATTTCATTTTGACATATTTTAAAATGGTATTGTTATTGTACAAAATGAAGTATGTTGTTGTTATTGTAATTACTGTTTAAAGCACAAAATAAAATATAAGATTTGGCATCTACAGTACTATCACAGCACACACAAAAATAAAGCTACTATTAATCAATAAAATACAGATTGAATTGTATTGCTTATTTGGATGTTTTCCCAATTGTATCACATTTGTTTTAAACTGGAAAAAACTACATTTTAATAAGACAGTTGATTATCATTTCATTTTATGGGTAAAGATCATAAAATGCAATTCACTGAAATGTCTCATATAAATGATACTAGAACAACTTTCAGTAATTGGATTGGAACTTCAATTCTCCCATTGGGGGCATATCTGTGCTTACCATTTAAGCTGTTCTGTTTTTGCTCATGTCAGCTTGACTTTTAAGTCTCCAGACTGAAAAACTATGGCAATATATTTCATCATATTAAGTATGGAGTGCAGGTTATCATACTGGCCCATTGTACAATTTTCATACTGCTATGCTCGCCATGTTTTTCTTTCAGTAAAATGGTTGCCAATAATATATCTCAGTATTTACTTCTTAAACATTGTATAATATATATGTTATATTGTACATTGTATAATATATATATTATAATGTACAATGTATATGTACATTGTATGCACTCAAAATTGAGTTACATTTACAAATGAATGTACATTATACATAAACGCATAAATTACATTTTTGATGTAAATGTTGATGCTCTCTGCTTGGCTGTTCTCTTGAAGGTGTTTCATTACCAAACTAGGTAACATCATCAGTACATTTATTTCTGCAGGATTAAAACATCAAAATGCTTTAACAAGGCATAACAAGCATCATTTCCCTATCCTCTTTTTTTCAACATTCATAAAATATAACACTCTTAAGCTAAAATAGCATATTGTTTCAGTATCTTAGGTTAGCATTGAGTAGGTTATTGGTTTGAAAGCCATCTTAAGTGCTTTAAAATACTTTTTTAAAATTATTTTATTGCTGGCTAGTATTATTCCTGAGCCTTTTAAAAAAAAGATACATTCAAGGGTTTTACTCTTTTCCAGTCCCTTGAGGTAACAGAGTTTCTTTCACCTCCAGCTCTAAAATAAACCAAATCAGTTATTGGGGAACAGATAACAAAATACTTCTATCCCAGGTGATAAGAAAAATGATAAACCATGTAAAGGTTAGTTTTGTTACACATAAAACCCAGTGTTTAAAAGCAAAGTCTGAACTGAGATGCCTAATAATGGACAACCTGGTTCATAAAATGAGACGGGGAAGGGTTGCTATTGCTGAAGTAGAAATTGACACCAAATCTCCAATATATCACATCTTGTACCATACTGTCCTCTGGTTTTCACTAGCATTATCCTACTCTCCATCTGTTCTTGCAGTCTGCCAGATGGTCACACATTTCAGTTCACCTGGTTGCTACATTCACAGATAAAAATGCCTTACCCCACTCTTTCCCAGAAACAGAGCAACCTGTTTTTGTCAACCTGTCAACTCTGATTTCAGTTCACCCCTTCCTCACCTGATTTTTACCAAGTCTATAAACAGGGTTTCTTCCATCTTGTTTTCAACACTTCAAAAAGAGGAATCTTCCTCCTCAACTTCATGTCACTTGGAGAGCAATTTGATTTGTGATCTTCTTTTTCTGAAGTTATCTGTCTGTTGTCCTCTCAATTTATTCACAGTTCTGTGAAGATCCAAGATCGAATTAGATGGGAGTGGAAATACCTTAGGAGTTTTAGAGATTTAAACTCCGAAGTGATAGACAGGGTTCTACATTATCTTAACTGTACCATCAGTGGACTTAAATCCTATATTTTCTAGTTAGCTAAAGTAGCCAAGCAAGAATTAGGGAGTAGATCCAGGTAATAGTCATTTGGACAGAATAATTCCTTGAAAGAAGCATTGGTTCACTTTATTGTCCAAGCCTGCCTTGGATCTGTTTGTATGCGAGACTCATCATTCTAAATCCAGCACTCCCTTTCTTGAGACCATCATGGATGACTTGTGGCACAATCTGAATAAAGTAAGTTGCGTCAAGCCTTATCTTGCTAGACTTCTTGATAACTTTGATGTGGTTAATTGTGAAGTATTGATAGAATGCATGCAAGGTTTAGCACAGGCTTGTTCTGTTCTTCCTGAATGGGCAGCTCCAGTTGGTTGTCAAAGGGGGAAATATTTTCAGTCTGTTCCGCCATCCTACTTAATAGCTGGAGAGATAATTTATCAGTTGGGGTGAGATATCATCAGAACTCTGGGTTATATGGAAGATGTGATGTATGGGGGATTCTAACATCAGCAATGGAATTGTTACTGTATGTTGTATTAAATTTTATTGTGCAGTATATTAATTCTTGATTGTTGCTCTTTAGAATCAGCTGATTGAAGTGATTTATATTCATAAATATTAAAAATTGTTGGCAAAGCTTTGCTACAGTCAAGAAAGTATATTGTTATTTATCATCTCCTTTCTCTTTGCACAAAATGTCCCTAGCTAATATTTGATATATGTGGCATAATTTTCTCACTGTGCATTCCATATTCATTCAATGAGCATTTTCAAATGCTAGTTTCCCCCGCATCATAGGTTGAATGAATCCCCGCGGATTGTCTACCTATAACCATTGACTTGATGCAAATTCCCAAACTCTTGATTCTTCACTAACTTCAAAATACGTTTCACACCCCCTTTTTTTAGACTAAACCCACATTTTTTAGTTTTATAGACTAAACCCACATTTCCCAAAATCCTTCCTGTTGGAGGCATCTGTTATCCCATTGGAGAAATTGCCTTCTATTTTCACCACCTCCTGGCTGAAAATAGACAATTCAGCCTAACTATTCATTTAACCTAGCTTGAGATAAAAAACCTGTAATGCAATTTTGCTGTTATATTTTTCTCATAGGATTTGCTGCATGCAATACTTTCAGAATTTGCTGGGATATACTTATAGGCTTGTTAAAATGCTAGTTTCATTCTAGATACTGCCCTGATCAGCAATCCATTCTAAAAGCAATATCTATCTTTTAATACACAAGTGGGAACAGTTTTCAGTCAAATTGCATTTCCAGAGATTACTGAGTGCTTTGCACATGCTGCAGAAATGGTCCAACAGAAAAACATCAAAAACATAATTCCGTTGATTCTCAAATCAGTAAAAACAGAACTCTGTCTTGAGGTACAACAGGGCTAGGAGAAAGAGAAGCTAGGAGAATATCAAGATGGGGCTTTAAAAGAAGTATTTCACTCCCCAACCGACCCCACCTCACCTCACACACTTTAGCCAAATAACAACCCTGTTTTGCAGCTTTAGAGATCTGGAGCAGGTCCTGTACAATCTTGAATTGGAAGTGTTTTGTGGATTTCAAGGCGTGTATAAGATTACTTATGGAAATTCTGAACAACTGGAAGTTCAAGCAGGAGACCAAATGGCTGTACCTACAAAACAATGGCTGGAGGCGGACCATTTTCTCATTTAAAGGAAGAAAACAGAAAATGCAGAATGATGTGATTTTGGAGAAGAAAAAAAGGTAATGGGGTTCCATCTTGATAGGGACCTAACCATGTGATTCATACCAAAAAGAAAGAATATACTCCTTTCCAGAATTGCCTTTAGCTTTGAAATGGCAGTAATTTCAACAGAGCAGGCAGACTGGAGAAGATCTTTCTCAGGCGAAGCAAAAATATGGATCAGGGATAAAGAGACCAATTTACTCCCAATTCCAGTTGAAAGTTGCTCACCAAGTAATCAAACATGGACCAATTAGAGTTTGCTAGTGGACTGCAATAAGACAAATAAATTTTTAAAAAAGAGGAAAGTATTATGTTCTGAGAAGTCAGATAAATACAGCATCTTGCTCACTCCTTAGGTCCAAAAATGTTGATAATGCTTTTAAAAAGGAAATAGCAGATTTTTCAAAGAGACATGCAATTTTAGTGAATATTCAGACATTTGGGAGACTAATTCTGCCAAGGATAGGCTTGCACAGAAATTTCTAAGTAACATATGACATTTTCTCTTTCATAGAATGAAGGCAGGCAGAAGTGGAATAGATAACCTTTCTTATGATAACAGTCAATAGAGAACATAATAGTACTGTTTACCCAGGGCAAAAGACCTGGACAAAAGGATACCAGCCTGAAGAAATGCTGACCATACTTTGGCAATAAAACAGGGTAGAAGTCTGTCTGCAATGATTGTCCAGGAGATGAAGGAGTCCTCCTTTGATGTTGGCTATAGATAGATATCAAAAGAGTTATTCTTCACCTATCTCCAATTTTCCTGTCATCCACTGTAAGGGAAACAAGAGGAAATAAGACAACCATTCTTTTTTTTTCATCTTTCTCAAGGAGGACAGGCAGAAGAGTGCCTGCTTCTGATTTAGAGTCTTTTCCCCACAGGTTTTAGCCCTAGGAGACCTAAGCTAAAGAACATTTCTTCAGCAAAGTTCTGCAGCAAAGTGGACTTTTAATGGCTCTTTGGTAGGCTTCTCTAACCCTTTTCCCTTCTTGGAGAAAAAGTGGATCTTTTGGCTTTGGCAGAGCTGGCATCCTCAAGTTTTTCTGCTTTCCCTCATCTTTGTTTTTCCTGCCACACATGGATTAGCAAAAGTTGGAGAGTGCAGCTTTTTGGCAATGGAAGACCCCAGATTCTTCTGCTTCCAATAGGTAAATAGTCTTGATACAGAGCAGCCCTGGACAGGGCCAGAGACATGCCTGTAGTAGCCTCCTCCATTACCTCAACTTCCTTCTTTGAATAAATGGCTAACTAAATGGTGGGATCATGTCTCAATGTCCAGAATAGCTGTCATTTAAAAAGAAAAAGCAGAAATTAATTTTAATTGAAAATCATTATTGGGTTATAATTTAATATATGGATTTGTGCACCATCTACATTTTAGTTTTTATGTCTAAAATTATAGCTTAATTTTAATTCTAGCAGCGCTTTTGATATTTTAAAAATATTTTGAATTTGATTATACTAGTGTAGCCTATTGCTAAATCAGTAAATATTGATATGTAAACATGTATGAGGTCATTTTTATTTCATTTTCCCCTTCATCTTTTTTTAAAGTATAAGGATTGTCCTATGTCTATATTTTGTATTTTTTAATTTAAAAAAAATAGATAATGATCAGTGACAGTTGACTGACAATCCTGAAATGACAGCCTATCAAAGGAGATGTTTGCTTTGTTTACAAACATTTAACATAAAAATATGAAAGCGTCTGCTTTACCATTTTACTGGTGTCTCACTCATCTTTCTGGGATTTCAGAAAAAGTAGTGGAGTGAGGAAATAGAAATGGATAAGATGGCAGATATCTCCATGGAAACCACTCAGCAATATCAGGAAATTCATACTTTTGAATCATTTTTCCTCACCTCCCTTGAAAATATCAGCAGAGATCACGCCTTCTCATGGGATATTATGAATACATCTACATGGTTTCAGACACCAGAGTATGTGAATAAAAAATGCTGAGGAAAATCCATTTCTTTCAGAGCAGAAATGTTTTTTTATATGCGTAAAAATATATCATCTGCTTAAAAAAAAAGGATTCTTTTATTCCTTCAGAGGATGGGGCCTTTCAAGGCAGCTTCAGCAAGGGCAATTTGCTCATAATTAGAGTGAACTAGAAGATTTAGCAGCATGCAATCCAAAAGCTGTTTCTGTGTAACAGACAGTTTCTGTCACCATTTCCCGAGAAGAAGGCAAAATGCTTTGATGGATAAAGGACTGGAACAGGAGGAGAGAAAATAAATGAGATTCTGCTGTATTTTATCTTTGGTGCAGTAAGCAATATCTAAGCAGGGGAAGCAAAGGGAGGTTCATATAAATGCATTGTTGAATGGAAAAGAAGCCCTTGGCTAGCAAGAAGTTACATACATATTCCTTGTTTTTCTGCTTCATACTGGACAGACAGCTGGTTTGTATGATCAAGAATACAAATGGTTGTAATATATTAAACAAAATAACAGAATAACAGAGTTGGGGGAACTTTGAAGGTCTTTTAGTCCAACCCACTGCTCAAGCAGGAAACCCTGTATTTATTTATTTACTTATTTATTGGATTTCTATACCGCCCCTCTGCCGAAGGACTCGAGGCGGTGTACAGCCATCTAAAAACCAAACATACAGAAATTAAAATACAATTAAAAAGATTAAATCGCTGCCCAAATAAAATTAAAAACCCAATTCTAAAGTTAAAAATTTAAAAATTTAGATAATTTTAAAATTTTAAAACCCCGTTAGGTATAAGGCCAGACCGGCTTGCTGGAATAGATGGGTTTTTAATACACGCCGGAAGGTCTGCAGGTCGGCGATGGTCCGAATCTCCGGGGGCAACTCGTTCCACAGGGACGGTGCAGCCACAGAGAAGGCTTGTACCCTCGGGGCTGTCAGACGACAACGTCCTGACAATGGAACCCCGAGGAGGCCTGCCCTGTGGGAACGCACCGGTCGGCTGGAGGCTGACGGCGGCAACAGGCGGTCCCGTAAGTACCCAGGACATGATGATTGAGAATCTCTATAGACTTTAATTAAAAATTATTGATCATAAATCTATCAGTTTGGGATTATTAGACTTATTTGTGGAAGTATTATTTATTTTCTTTTCTGGAAAAAAAAAAGTTTCTTGAGTTGACATCCAAAAAGATGCTTTCATAGAAAATCTTGTTTTATATTTGTTTCAAGCCCTTAGGGAGGACATGTTTAAGAAAATAATTCTTAAAACTAACTTTCATCTAACCTTTTTATAGCATGCCATCCAAATCTTAATTCTTGACCCTCTAATTTGAATAATCTCTTGTTTTGAAGAGTCACCTAGATGTTCATCCAGGCTAAGTAGCAAGCATTAAAATAGAATTTCAAATCTGGTAAACATAAACCTTCTCTTTCTTTGGAATCTTGTGAGTGAAACCAAATGTCTGGATTGTTTTTAAATATATCTTTTATGGGAACAAATGGCTATTTTGTTTCTGTATTGTTCCTATATATGGCAGAGCAATTTAAGGTATTTTTGATACTTAAACCTGTAATATCTGTGGACACTGTGTGCATGTAGCTAGTGAATGGATTGTTTTTTATTTCAAATGTCCTTATTTAAAGTTTTTTTTTAAGATTGAAAATTACAGGAAGTACCAATTCCTACTTAAAATTGTTTCTGAAGTCATATTGTTCATTTTTTCTTCTTTTAAGTTTGAGCTTTTCTAATGGATTCCTCACAAATATCTATTGGGCATGACATCAGAAAGTTACAGTACACTTTCTCCCACTTTATCTTTCCATGAGCCTTTCATTGATTCACGAATCAATCATTAATATTCTGTTTTTGTGTTTCCATTATGTTTCTTGTTTTATGATTCCACAACTGCAGGAGAAGAAATAGGTCCCTGACGAGAGTAGAGTAGATTTCTGCCATTCCATTTCTGCCATTGTAGATGTTCACTCTATCTACAACACAAGCTTAGAAATGCCAATCACTTTTTTCTTTAATACCTTCTTCCACAGTTATCTTGTACGTGGATGATTTTGCTCCACCATTGCTTGGAATACAAATCTGGTCCCCCCCCCCCCATACTGCTGTTACTTTGCAGGTTCCCTTTCTTTCTTCATCTGTCTGTAGTTTTGTCCTGGTTTCCTCCTCCCAGGCCTGATTCCAGGCTTTTAGCTACATTTTCCACTAGTTCTTACAATAGACTTTCATTCCAGTATCAGCTCCTGTTAAACCAAGAAGAAAAGTCCCATCTTTTTCTACACACACACACACACACACACACACACACACACACACACACACTCTTTGTTCAAAATCTTCCAACAATTGGCAGGTGCTTTTCAGGAGTTTAATCCCCCTCTCCTCAGTTTCATTATAACACTCCTTTCTGCCTAAGCTGTGCACCCAAAAGTCAGATGACTAAAAAAAAAATCAGGTTTGTCCTTGACCTTGACAATAGCCTATGACATTTTCTTGTTTCAGGGCAGTTCATATAATGTTATGTTTGGAAATATATGTTAACTGGAAAAGATGTGCAATGAAAAATTCATCAAGTTATTTCAGTAGTTCTCTGAGAGTAGAAAGGAGGTTGATTACCATTCCACACCCCACACACCCAGTCACATTCAACATCTCTCTAGGTCATAAAACTTATATGCAAAAGTGAATACAGCTCTTCAATTGATTAATGGGAAAACGTGGAGCAACACGCACACACCCTTTACTAACACAAGCAATAAAATTGGTATTGATCCATCTATACAGTAGAGGCAAGGCCTGATCAGGGTATTTGTTAAATTTAATATAGCAATAGAGCAAAATTGCTATATTTGCTAATTTGCTAATACAGCAAAAAATGCTGTAAAGACATAAGATACCTATCTATTAGAGATATATGGAACACATAATATATAACCATATATTATTCATTTAATTTATAACTGCCGATATACCAAGAGGAACTCTCAAATTGTATTTATTTGTGAGATATATATTCCCCTCCTAATTAAATATGGTGGGGGTGCTGAATGTTGTTGTTTTTCACTGTCTTTCTGCAAGTTTAAAAACAATGCCTTTAAGGGGAAAAATGGAAGAATAGATGAATTTCTAAGTTTCCTAATAAGCTATTCTTGGAAAAGTTGTCAGGTGTAAAGTGGACTCTCAATTCAAGATTTTTCTGGGATATGGTGTAATGTACAATGGTCAATATACATTGATCCATATCAATCTAGTTTCATACCAGTTTGGAGAATGAAAGAGTTGTGAACTACACAGAAAGAATATTCTCATTTCGATTATAAAGCACTTCATAGTAATTTTTCACACTATTGGTCATGCTCCCTTCATCTTTGATTTGCAAAGAATGATTTCGGAAACCTTATATTGAATAACTTCAGAGCTTTTTAGTAAGAAATGCTAGTCTTTTGCCTCTATCCTACATGCTACTTAACATTTCTCTAAAAATGTTGGAGAGGTCAATCAGAATTTTGAGTCTCAAGATTAATCTGTATGTGAGTGATTATATAAATGTAACTGATATTTTCATTCCATTTTCAGATTGTTGAGACTTGCAATAATATTGGACCTGAATAAATCAAAGTAAAGCAAAATCTTGAGTCAAGATGGGCCTTCTCTTGATAAATGCAGATAATAGGAATTTATAACCTACCGTACCTGCAGACCAACTGAAAACATGATTTCATTGTCTTTGAGATGCCATGGGATTATTCTTAATCCCAAATAATATGTCATCAGCAATGCCCAGAATCACCTTTGACTAAAAGAGGTTTATATATAAGCAATGTCCATTCATGGTAAATATACAGAGCTAGGCAGACAGATAAATGCCTTGATCTTTAAGAGTATTCAAATATTAACAATGGTCCAAAATGTTGTGACCTATTTGTTAAAAGAAGCTGTCAGTGGAAAATTTGATACTCTTACAAAACAGACTGGAATGACATACAGTACTACAGTCTGCTAGTGATCAACTTTATAGTTTTGGAAGCATTAAGAGCAGACTATTTGATAGGGTTCTTCCTTGTAAATCTTCTTCCTCTACCATGATGATCTTTGGCTATGTCTCAGTAATTCTTAAGACTTGTATGATTGTAATCATGGAAATATTTTAATGGCCATGCATTTTCTCCCAACAAATTCTGAAAGACAATCATGCAATTTTGTCATACAAGCTTTGTAACATTCCAGATAAATTTGGATTGCTGAAGTTGTTGCTCATGATATATTTTAGAATAATGTTTTAATTGTTATGCATCATGTATCAAATCAATGTGAGGTTTTTTTAAAAGCTTTATTATTCTGTAGACTCAACTGCTTTAATTTGTATTTGGTTATTTTCTTGGTTAAAAAAAATAAAGTGGATTTTAATGTGAGCAAATTGGCTGATATATGAGAAAGATGTTAAGGCTAGGTTGTGATTGCATGATTTCCTTTTCTAATCTAATCTGTGAGTCAAGCCAGTCTCATAATAAAACTAGATGAAATTTAGCAGCATCTATCCCTGACAAGCTGATGTTGACATAAACAAGAGTTATATTTCATTTTGTCTCTGCTTTAAATATTTTATTTTTAAGAAAATAAAATAAAATCCATTATATGAAGGCTGGCAGGAAGATTTAGGTCACACAACCTTGAAATTCTTGATTTTCATATAAATGTTTCTTCTGATTTAAAATGAGAACTATTTAATTCAAATGAGCGCAGCAAATCTTGCAGCTAGGTAGAGCATGAATGTACAAGATAGGACAAAATCAAATAGAGCCTTTTAATACTATTATCAATGCTTTTAAAGTACTTTTTTTTCATACAGCAAGCTTGGTTTCTATATTATGCAGGAACCATGTATGTTTTTTTTTTTAAATGTTAAATGCTACTTTAGTATGATTCACAGTGCTGAAGTGCCTATCTGTTATTAATATCTTGGAGAAAGCATTAAAGAAGAGCTATATATAAAGCAAACCATTTCTTAGTTGGCATTACACTCTGACTTTAAGTACATTAAAATGTGGTCCTGAGATAATAAGATAAATGCTCAAGTGTCTTCTGTTGGCCCTTGACTTTCAAAAACCAGAAATAGCAATGATCATTGAATTATCAGATTGCCAACATACTGCTATTCCCAATTTCATGTTTTTATTCTACCAAAAAGAAACAAATCAGCTCTAAGCTCTGATTTATATTGGGGTGAATATTTTAAATGTTAATCAGACAGTGGGGGGAATTTTAAATTCAGTTTTATAGAACAGGACTAAAAAAAACAGTTTTTCTATTGTCTTTCTAAAGAACTTATACAATCTTTGGTATAATAATTAAATGAAAAAAAGTTTTAATTAATGACATTTGCAAACACATGCTGCAGATTAATGTCAATGTTTGTTTTTATAAAACAAAACATGATTTTCAAGAATAATGTGAAACACAGGATAGAGGAGATCTGATTACAAGACCACATTCAACTATAGAAGCTTAAGTGGAGATTTTGGATCAGATGTTATTTTTCAACTCAGCTTAGATCATATGGTGATTGTTCAGGAATAAAATTGGGAAAGTTAGTATTAATGGCCATGTTGAGTTTTTCAAGGAAAAGCAGGAGATACCCATATTATGCACAATAGGGGAAATATGTTTTGTAATGAATTCTAGTTTGGATCAGCTGTTGTTTGGTATAAACAAAACCTGGCTGCTTAGCTGGTTTTATTTATTTATTTATTTATTTGTTTGTTTGTTTGTTTGTTTGTTTGTTTGTTTGTTTGTTTATTAAATTTATATACCGCCCCATCTCCCAAAAAGGGACTCAGGGAGGTGCGCAGCAGATCAAAACACATCAAATAACAATTAAA
>JANHFJ010001428.1:77119-89031 GCA_032468195.1 Cerberus rynchops | reverse complement strand
AGAATGTGACCATGCACATTTCTATAATAGCTGAGCATTGATAACTTTTTTTTATGAAAAAATAATACTGAAAAACCCTTTGTACCCACCTCCCCAATAATTCTAAATAGTTTTTCCCCTATGATCTAGTGCTAAAGATAGATGATTTCTTCATCATATCACGTTCCATCACACAAATCAATAATCCCTTATATTATCCTTCTCCAACAGAACATTTGCCAAATAATTATACTTTCAATTTTAATGACAAAAAAGGAATCCTTAATTTTGGTCCATCTATCTTTATGCTACTAAATCTTACATATGAAGGCAGATTGTGACCGAATCATTATTTTATTTTAGGAAACTCTTTTATCCACTTAATTAACCAAAATAATTGACAATCATTCGCCTGATATCAACAGGTGTATAGAAGTTTAATGATGCTGTCATACTAATGATTATATTTTGGAAGTAATACAACATCAGAAAAGGAACACTGCATACAATTCCTCCAAATGCTAAGAACCTGGACTTTGAATAAAAGAAAAATTGACAATTCCTGAGCCCAGCTATAGAAACTCTTTTTGTAGCATTAAAAGTATGACTGAAATGGAAAATGTAAGATGACCCGATTTTTGACCCCACATTACATTAATTAATTATATATGAGCTGGAACTAACTTTAAAATATTGCAATGTTATCAAGCATCTGCAAGATGGAGCCAAAATTAAGCATCATTTATTTTAATAAGACAGAATTAAGTGCAAGAAGAGATCATTTTAAAATGCTGTTTGGGTCATATACTGATTTAGTTATAGCACAACATAAATTTTAAATTTAAATTTCTATGGTTTTTAGCAAGGGAAGATTAAAAAAACATACTTTTTTATTCTTAGCACTTAGCACTATTTATTTAATAGCACTTAGCACTATTATAAAGATACAGTATTGCAAACCTTCATTTTATTGTCCATTAAGACATAGAACCTTCTCTACATAACCTAGAGATAACTGAATTTTGTGTCCAAACACAAGCATGGGTATCTTCAATTTCCTTATTAATTAGGCAAGATAAGTAACAATTACTGTACAGAAAGGAAATTATCCCAAAGAACACATAGTCATTACAAAAGTAGACTCTTTCATAGAGGAAATTTTGAAGCAACTTATTTTAGAAAAATGTTCCTGGTTTAGGATGACTCCTGTAGAAGGCAAGAAGTTTAATGTTTAAAAGACTGTAGTATACTTACTGTGTTGAAATTTTCTGCATTTAATGTAAAACATAGGTTGGATTCACTCTATTTGATATATTCATGCTATTATAACACGCGCACACAAAGGGAAGAAGTGCTACAAAGCACAAATTCTCTTCTAAATCCTGGAAATTATCAACATAGTTCACTTGCTTGAAAGGTTTATTATATGAATTATTTCAAAAATCAGCATCAAAAGATTCATTAATCAACTGCATGGGGTAAATGGGCCAGAGGTTAAAACTTTGACAACAGTAAAAGTCATTCAGCAAGAAGTATCTTGCTTCAGTAAGTGGAAATAGTTCAACTGGAGTAAATATAACTGAAGATACCAAGGTAAATATCTATAGAAATTTTCATTCATCCAGGTTATGGTTGTCCCAAAAGTGCTTTCCTTCCATCTGGACTTTCTTACTTTTCTCCTTGAAAATATTTCACTTCTTGTCAAAGAAGTGAAACACTTTCAAGGAAAAAACTAAGAAAGTCCAGCTGCCTTTTGGAAAGCACTTTTGGAACAATCAGGGTGAATTGTTTTCTTAATGGCATGAACCATGGTCTACAAGGCTTTTCTCTTACTGCCTATACATGTAGGTGCTTTTGGTCATAGTAATGCTTTCTGAACCATGAGTTGCCCCACGGTTTAGAAAAATTATATGTATTGTTGTACTCCTAAGGTTTATCAATACAATCGAATGATCAAAACCCCGCGGCTTTGATATTTCATCATTTTATCGATTTTATTAAGTTCAGCATTTGTTATCACCCAATACATAATATTGGAAAAAGGGAAGTCTAGTATAAAATGTCATCTGCAAAGTTATTAATGAAAAGGGCAAATTTATGTGCTTCACTTATGCAGAAAGAGTGCATAGAATGAGAAGGCAGCCCATGAGCTTTCGGCAGTGGAAATGACTAAAAGTAGAAATCCGTATGTTCAACTCCATGCCTTTCCCTGTCTGTGACTGATTCAATTAGCTGTTCGCCTCCTGTTTCTTGCCCCCAAATTGAAGTTGGTAACCACCTTAGCAAAAGGGTAACTTTTTTGCAATTAGATTGGACAAAGGATTGTTCCAATCCAAACCCCAATCTCTACTTCCCATCCCTGCTCCTCCTGTATCTCCTTATTTATTTATTAATTTATTTAAAAATCTTCTTATACCAATCTGGTGAGTTATTATAAAGACCTCAGATATTTTTCCCTTTCTGTCCAGGGATGGCCTGGACAAGTTTTCCTGAAAACTGCAGCTGATTTGCAGATCCTAGGAGGTGACATGGAGGCATGATGCCTTTTTCTTTTATACAACATTATTTAAAAAAAAAAAAAAAAGCTTAAAATCTTGCAAATAACAATAACATACTTATAAAAACTAAGCCAGGATGATTACTGGAACAATGAGTATCAAAAGACAAATTAAAATCGAACAAACAAAAATGATACTGGAAACGATGCCGGTGTAGATATGTCCTGAGAGAGACTGTTTTAACCACATGCTACATTATTAGTGAACATATATTGTTTAAAAATAATGCAATATATCATTATATAAATGAAAAACTACCTACTAGCAGCAACTGTTCCAGAGAAATTTAGCACCAAGACTAACCGGAAGAAGATGGAGAAAATGGGAATGGAGGGAAGGAAAATAGATCGGTTCAGTGTAACTGACATCATTTTACTGTATTTAAAAAGGAAAAAAAATGCAAACTGGCATGAGTTTAGTCCCTCTGGAAACTGCTACCCTAGTAGATCCTGCAGCCAAATTTATATTTTTAGTCCTGTGATCATCTAATACAGATACATCTAATACAACTTCCTGACACTGCTTTATGATATATCAGAAGGGTATGGCACAAACAGGTGTGGAGGCTCTCTTGTTTATTTAGGATTGTTTATCCTAAACAATCCTTATTTATTAAGCTAAAAAAAGGTCATAGTCTCATAGTCCACATATCTATTAGACTATGCAGTATTTGAAAGAAGTTCACAGGTACTGTATATGCACAAGACTCTGTTTTTCTTTTAGCCACACAATGGAACTTTAAATGTTAGTAAAAGAAGGATATGTGAACCAGGAAAAGGACCTTGAGAATTGTTAAGCAATAAAGATGAATTTTGCATTGATATATATCCTGCCATACAAAGACAGCAGGTATTTCTTTCACTTATTAAAAACAAACGAACAAACGAACAAACAGAAAACACAATCAATCTATGATTATAAAGACCAAGTATAAATAACATAAAATTAGCATATGTGTATTTTTAAGCCCTGGAGTCTATATCCTCTTAAAGGATTTGACTCATTGGCTATCTAGCTTCCACAGCAGCCTGGGTTTTCAGTAAAGAGTTTTAATTAATTTTCTTATTCCCGCTATATAAAAATATAAATGCAAAAACACCCCCCACCCCTCATTTCCCTAATCTGAATTATGCTATTTTCACAGGAACATGCTATCAATATTGTAAGAAGATATATGAACTTGTTAGTAGAGTTTTCACAGGACATTTGCCTAACACCGGAACTGCCCACTGATGTATCATGCTAAGAAAAATTATCCTGGCTAATTGACAATAGCATGAAAATTAGCCAGATTACCAGAGGGATCCACTCTAACCTAGATGATCTTGAGAAGCTAGAAATAAATTCCAAGATGTGTGCACAGGGCTCAGAAATCCCAATGATGATAAGCAAAGGGCTAAAATGGCTCAATAGCTGACTACAAAAGGAAAATACCAGAGAAATTAAAAAACAGACATACACATAAAAGCATAGAGACACGTAGGATGACATTGGCCTGCCATGTCTAGCTTATAAATTGAGTCAGGTTGATAATGCAGACTATGGCCCCAGTACATGTTTCTGAAAAAATGAAAGGTTACCACCTACATTGCAGCTGCCACAGTTGAAGATGTCAGTACATAGTAAATGTTGCTGTATTCCTCTTAACTTCTATCAGATCAGCTTTCATTTTCAGTGTGAGTTTACATCATACATGTGCATCTGTGTGTGAGTGTGTGTGTGTGTGTGTGTGTGTGTAATATACCAAAGCTTAGAGTATTGATTTAAAAAAATCACCAGTTCTTTAAACAAGAGGCATTCCTTGCTAAATATCAGGATAAAATTCCGATCCGTGGTCCATGCTTTGCAGCACAGGTTTCTGATCCAGAGTGGACATCCTGCTTAACATTTCTGCAGACAGTGCATAACTATTGCTAGATTTCTCCTCAAACCAACTGTCCAGAGCCCGTTTGGCTTCAAAGTTGGCAATAGGCGGTCCATTTACAGCAATTGTCAAAAGATCACTGAGTTGTTCCAGAGTAAGTCGGGAACGATTGTTTTTGCGCACTCTCTGAAGAGCATTTCTTCCCTTTTCGCAGCATGCTGTGGAAGTGGGAAGGACTTTGAGGATCTGGATTATTTTATTTAAAAGAGGAAATCTCTGTCTGTATTTACAAATATGACTGATTAAATCTTTAAAGCCATTTTTGGTATAATAATCCACCTTGAGTTCTCGCCATTCCATGAGTAAACTCCCTCTGGTGTCTATGCCTTCTCTGCTGATTTCTGTGCAAAAAGATGGCACTGCCTCCAGATGTTCAAATATTTGCATCATGTCTTCCCTGCCATAGCTCATAAGCTCTTCTGCACTTCTGGGCCAAGCTGTAAGATCAAAAACTTGGCACGCTTTCACAAATGCTCGACTGCGAGGTTCAAACCTTTGAGCCAGAATCACTTGGGTCTTCTGGCATATTTTTTCTCGAATAGACTGGAATTTGGCTTCAGCCACCCGTAGGTTTTTCACAGCAACACCATTAAAGCTTTCACGGAAGTTCTCTTCAAATTCCTGTAGATATTCCCCAGGAGAGTCTGCCAGTCTGCTAATTTCTTGGATGGCCTCCTCTATTTTATCATCTACTTGGGATATAAGGAGGTATTCACCTTGGAAAATGAAGGCAAGTCGTGAAAGAACTGCAATGACATCAAGCAAAAAATATATCAACTTAATGGATTGATAGTCCATAAGAAATTGCAAGAGAGCCAAGGCAATAGCAGAAGCATCTGCTCTTTGTGTTTGGCCACTGACATCTTTCAGATGGGCCACTACTTCCAGGTAGTCCTTGATGAGAGCATTGAGGACATTTTGTTCCCCAATGATCCATTTGATTGCTCGAATATCTCCCAAGAACTCAGTCTCTTCACAGAGAGTAGCAGCAGTGACCCTTAGCTCACACATCAGCCTGGGAGAGTAACGGTAAAAGCTGAGTAACTGCTTCAGGTTGTTCTCTAGCTCCTCAAGGCAGGGTAGTTCTTTCCCACTAATTGCATCCAATATTTCCAAGTGTGGCTTGTGTACCATTAGAGGTAAGCAAAGCAACCAAGGCAGAGTTTTCCTGATTGTCATGTATATGTTTGCTCTTAGACTGGCAGTAATGTTAGCACCATCTATTCCCAAACCAACACTTGGCTTTTCATCTTGCAGTCTCATTCCCAGAGATGAAAAAGCCCGATCTAATGCTTGAATGTAACTATCTGTTGTAGAAAATCCCAGTTCTTGGAGAGAAAGGAATTCAGTGGCAGGAGGTCCGTCGCTGCTGACATACTGTACATAAACCGCAACAGTGTCAGCAAGTAAATCATCACTCTGCCCATCTAAAATGATGCTGAGGAAAGGAGACTGCCTCACCCGTTCAATGAGGTCTTCTCTAAGAGCTCTAGCAATATGATGGATTAAGATTTGACAGTCTCCCTCATTCATGTACTGATCCACCACTTTGAGTTCGCACTTTCTCAGTAGTTCCGCAAGAGGTCTAAAGTCACAATATGGCCGGCCTTCCATAGCTAAATGATAGGCTGTATTGAACAATAAAGTCATATTTCGACACATTTCTTCTGTCTTCTCTGGGTGCATCCTGAGCCGGTAGAGCTGCAGGCACTTCTTGTGGAGATTACTCTGGCTATGAAGTTTTATAGTGTGGATCTTGAATTGCTTTGAGCCAATGATAAAGGCTGAAGTTCGAGAAGACTGTACTGTATACTGCCGACAGACATGACACCACATTTCATTCAATGTAGGAGAGTACCGCAGAAACCAAAACTTTTTAAGCCACTCTTGCTTGAAGCGCCGGATCCTTCTGGTGACAGCAGACATCTTGGAAGGCTCATCTGTGGCTGTTATTATGTCATTTGAAACGGATTCATCTGCTGAATCTACTTCCTGATCATCATCTTCCATTATAGTAGGAACAGACATGATGCTTTCTGAAGCTGCCAAACAAGCAAAAGAAAAAGAAAAAAAGGAAAAAAAAGAATTACAGACAATTTAAGACAAAATTCTTACAGTACAGTAAGATAATCATACAACTCTTCATCCATATCTACAAATGTCCCTTGTTTTCAACAAAAAAGAACATGTTATTTGGGGTAAGGTTGAATTATAAATGTTTTGAAACCAGTACTTTTTTAAAAGTCCTAATTTCCTTAAATCTAAGCAATTGTAAAAAGTAACTTCAGTGGTATTCTAGCTACTACAATATTATAATAAGAACTATTGAGGTATCATGGAAGGAAATGAAAGTTCTTCAAAAACAAACACAAATCAACAAAGTTAAGAGTAAGTTCCTGCATAAAATGTAAACTTTGTTTTATATGTTTCACATACACATGAACCAGTATATTTCACATAGCACATAGGAACCAAACATACTTGCTAAACTACATTCAAAATGACAGCCTATGATGCTTTCTCCTGTAATGTATGAAGAATATAGCAAACCAATTTGCTGCAATATTTTTATTGAAAATGAACATATTACAATAAAAAAGAAAGATGATTTATAATTACAAGTTATAATTATAATACCCCAAACTGCTCAGATAATTAATTATGTGCTTCATAAAACCCAACCATGAGACCTCAGAAATGTAAGGTCTCCTAGTATAATGTTTAAGAAGCATTTTTACTTTGTGTAACTTACCAGTGGGATATGAAAATGCTTGATACTCAGGTACCTGAGGAGGTAGTAGAGATGGCTCAGCTAACTTGCCAGATCTTAGCAGGTTTAGCTCAGCCTGCAATTCCCGAATCTTTTTTTTCAGCCGTATGCAATTGGGACACAAGGAAGTTGTTGGGAGTTCAAGAGCATCATCTTGACTTGACACCAGAGAGAGATCAGTGGGGCTGTTCACTTTAAATGACAAAGGTTCTTCACCTTCCTCTTCCAGCAAGCCAATTTCTTTGGACGTGGTAAAGGGAGAACTGTGAGGGACCTTCCACTCAGCCTCATTTCTGTGTCTACTATGATTAGGAGAATTGTCTTGAACATTAGTCCCACAAGTTTCTGAGACATCTTGAATTTGGAATCGCAAGGATTTTCGAGTGGAAGGGGTAGAATTTTTGGTGAACTTATGATCTTCTACCTTAGTTGATTCCAGAGAAGCCTCTAGAACATCTTTGAAGATGAGATCTATTTTCTTTTTCTTGGTTTGGGGTTGTGATATCCCTTCTTCAAAGCTACGTTTGTAGGAACTCTTCCCTGGTTTTGATGTAGTGAGCTCAAGGGGGTAGATCACATCTTCTTGGCTTTCTATAATTCTTTCTGTCTTTTCTCTTAGTAATCTTCTGTCCCCTAAAAAAGAAATCAGGAGATGATTATTCATGGGAACACTACAACATTCCTGACACAAAAGCTAAAGCAAAAAGGTAGAACAAATTTTTCACATGTTGCATAGACAATAAATACAGTTACTGGAATAAATGCTTAGGCATCCTATTGATGGGTAATATTGAAAATCAAACAATATCTAGGTAATATTCAGAGGTTTGCTTTAATACACTTCAAAGAATAGGCAGTTAATCTAAAATAACAGGTAGCTAACCTGTAATTGAAATTAAAATAAAATATGGACGTTTCAGCTTGCTGAAAATGTAATGATAACTTTGACTTGGTAAAAGGCATCATATCATTATTATGAAGTTTCCATGTTAAACCAGTAAACTTGATAGACCTTTCCATTGTATAATAGAGTGACACGAGACATGAGATACACAGAAATTACAATCTCATTTCCCATATCGCTAACTATCACAGTTAATTAGAACCAGGCCAGTGATATCCAAGACTGAGATCTATAGCTTGTTGTAATATATTGCTAAATGTGTGGACTTAAGCAAAATTTATCAAAAGCAGAGATTTTAGCAGATTAACAGTTATTTAGAAAAAAATAGCCAAATATCCTTACCTGGAAATTCAGAAGATGATGGATTTGATTCTATCTTTCTTCTGTCTTGTAAATAATTCCAAGTATCAATACTTGGTTGTTTTCCAAACAAGGCGCTGCTTAATGTTGTTATATTACATTTAAGAAACACACTTGTGCTTATGTAACAGCTTTAGTATAGATGTGGTTCATCAAATCCTAGCACATAGTCCTCTCAGCAACTGCAATAGTTTTATGTACTTGTGACACTAGAGGAAAACTGCTATGCAAGTATTATAACTCCAGGTTTTGTGATGCTTCATTGGAACTTCTAACTTCTAACCAATACCAATCTATTATAAGCATGCATCAATTTCCATATGACTTATTTTGATTCAGAAAAAATCATACATACAATATGCAAGACTTAAGTCAAGTCCATATCCCCCATATTCTACTTTTCAGAGTGTTACACTAACTGGTTAGGATGTGGCAAATGTTTTAAGTGACACCTTTCTATCTTAATATTTTTTTTGAGGCTTGACAGAGTAATTCAGAGTTTTTTAAAATAGCATGCTTCCAACACAGTGGATGTAAAAATAGGCTTGAAAGCCCTGCTTTTAGGCTTAGGGAACACATTAAGATTTCTAGCAGCCATGATAGTGATGATGATGTCACATAGCCTGAGGCTACAAAAACCAATTAAATCAAGGAAGTTGACTAAATTATGTTATAAGCTCAGTTTGTCAGAATCACTTGGGAGTTTCTTCAAAATAGCAAAGCTTATTAATGGATTAATAGATTACTGTTTTCAAGATGATGTTGAACAGAGTGAAAGATGGAGTGTGGACTTGAAGGAGGAGAAACAGAAATATGAATATATTTGGAGTTTTGGATACAGTTTTGATATGTATGAGGGAAGGATCAGTCTGGAAGATTGAGAAAGTTTTAAGGGCCTTGATGCAGAAACATTCACCAAGCTTCCAGAAGTAGCTTTTGATTTGTGGGTGGTTAGGAAATCTGGCAGATGAAAGGAGTAAACAGATTTGGATTGGAGTCAAAAAGCATCAGTAACACCCATCAGGAGCTTTCTTGGGCTTCTGGATCTGTCAGAATGGTAGTTGAGTCCCTCCCCTCCTCTAATAATGAGGGATTTATACCTCATAAGGTGGAAACTGGGAGTTCATGATCTCCATGGTAACCATGGGTTTTCCTCAGGAAATCATGGAACTGACATGAATTAGTCCTTGTATTTACTTCAGAATCTCTATAATGCGATTTTGTTATAAAGGCTATTATTATCAGCTTTTTGCCATGGTTAGAACACTTCCTGTTCCAGATGTGACTGATGGCTGTGTGATCGCCATAGAGCTGAACCCACTCAGATTGGTCCACCCCAATACCACATAGAGCTGGATTTCTAATGGATGCTTTCAATTTTCTTGACAATCTGACAAGTGAATCAGTCAAAGGCCTGATTCGCTGTTGGCAATATGCCTCAAAAATCATGAATCATCCTGAGCAACCTGTCTCATCAACCAATTCCAGATGACTTCTTGGCCTTCTCGGAGCTCCCAGAAATGTGACAACATTTTGTCAATAAAGTTTATCAGAGTTGTTCTACTCTGAGCAGTGCCTAGGATGTTGACTAAAACATAATGTTGCCATGTTTGGGAGATTTCTTATGGCTTGTGACTTTTGAGGAAGTATATTGGATGCTCTCTAAGAAATCCTTTGCTGTTATATGAGATGGATCCTTGCCTCTTCTGGATTCTTGGACTGCCACAGGTAGAATAAATTACTTGGATCTGGGAGAAGTTGTTGAAGTCTCATTGCAGACAAGTCAACTTAAAGGAAAATTACTGTTTATCCATTGGGATTCTCTGGTGGGTCCAGTGGTATTTCTGAGTTAGAAAGCACTGTATCTGAAGAAGCATATCCATAGCTTAGAGGTCTTCTTGGATTTGTGGTCCTGCTATAACAATAGGAGGACGTTATAGCCAGGTGGTCCTTTATCAGTTGGGAAATTAGTTGTATCCTATCTGGGACAACTATAGTAACTCGTGCCTTTATCACCACTCACTTGAACTATTGCAAAATGTTCTCTGTGGAGCTTCCATTGAAGACAAATTAGAAACTTCAGTTGGCTGAAAACACAGTGGCCTGTGTGATATTCAGCCCGTGCAGATCGAAACACATTAAATTTCTCTTGTGGGCCCTGCACTAGCTTCCTATATATTTCTGGGTGCAACTGAAAGTATTGTTATAGACTTTACTATAAAGCTCCTTAGGTATAAAATTACTTTCAGTAATACAGCTGCCTGTTAGAATCAGCCCAACCAAAGCAATCTTATCAGAAAGACCATCTGCTGGTTTCCTACATTCTGGTGACGAAGGAAGGAGCAAACATTAGAGTAGCAGTAGAGCCCTCTGGAATGGCTTCTCACTAAAGATGGTTAGTTCCCATTTAAATTAGCTTTGGAAAGAGATAAAAAGAGAGCTCTTCCAAAGGGGGATTGGTATTGCGAAGCCAGGATTTCAGCTTGTTTGTAGGTGCTATTTGTTTTTAGTATATATGTTTTAACTGTTCTTGTACTTTATAAAAAGTTGAGAGTACTGTGAGAATATCATATAACAAAATAAATAAAAAATAAAGGGTTTTAACTGGTGCATTGATTGATAAATGAATAAACCATTACTTGTGCAGAGTAAAAAAGCATATTTATTTTCTTTACTGTCCTTTTATTCTCTAACACCTCAACTTTCTGAAATCCTATATTCTCTAGGTCCATGGAGCCCTTTTGGGCACCATGGACCTATTCCATGGAGAAAGGTTTTTCCACGGACCAGAGCGGGATGGTTTCACATGCTGCCTGCATTGAGCAGATGGGGCTTTGCTTGTTTGTGTGGTGTGGTTTCTGGCATGCTATGGACTGGTGCTGGTCCATGGATCGGGGTTGGGGACTCCTGCTCTAGCTAAGTGGAATTCTAGTTCTGCTAATAGTTCAGCTATTCCTGATGCTTGGTAGAAGTGATAGAATTTGTTTCAATTGTCTTATTTATTTTTACAATTTTGTCTGTCTGTTCATAGGGCTCTGTGATAGATGATGCAATCAGCTTTGCAGTAATTCTTATCTTGCTTGGTACTTATAATCAGTAGAGAAAAAAAAATCATACCTTTTTTATAATCCCAAAGGTATTTTTTTCAAAAAGCAACTGGGCTTTCTTTGTTTTTCCTTGAAGATTCATTTCTCATCTAAGAAATTTCAGTTCTGCACTGAAGAAGCTTCTTGGATGAGAAGTGTAACATCTTCAAGAAAAAAACAAAGAAAGTTTAGTTGTCACTTGAAAAAGCACCTTTGGGACAATCATGACAATGGTGGGATTCATTTTTTTTACCACCGGTTCTGTGGGCGTGGCTTGGTGGGCATGGCTGGGGGTGTCATGTGATTGGGTGGGCAGTTTCTGTAAAGATTA
>JANHFJ010001428.1:38842-49007 GCA_032468195.1 Cerberus rynchops | reverse complement strand
TTCTGCCTGGATAGTCTCTTGAGATGAGCTGAAGGGCAAAAGGGAGCTATGTTGCCCCCTCCCACATTTGGGTAACAAATTACGATTAAAACATGGAAAGGAAGGGAAGAGAATGTGCAAGGGATGGAGAGGTGGAATCTACTATCAGTCCATCAACCACCTCCATTGGGATACTTACCAATTGGGACCACAGGCCAATGGGCAGAGCCAAGGCAGATCAGAAGGATGGGAGCCAATCTCACTCGAGGAACAAGATATTCCAAAAGGTCATCATGGTGGCAGAGAAAGCTCTTATCTTGAACACCGCCAGTTGGAATTCCTTAAACCTACAGGATCTGCTGCATGCCTTTTCTGCCAGCATGGCTGAAGCGGGCCTGTCCTTCTAAGATTACTTTTATTATCGATTTTTGCGGGATGTTTCAATTTAAGAAGTTGCTGGTTTGGTTTTCTGAACATGGATTCTCTTACAGAGTTAGGGGTTGTTCTTTGTTTTTCTGACTCATCAGCAAAGATCACATGTACAGATACTTAGATTGGTCAAATGGGTTGGATCACAAATTCTGCCTTGCTAAAGAAGCTGAAAGTATATGAGTTGCTTTCAAGGCATCCTAGCCTCGTAATAGTAATCACTCACACACATACACACCGAACTTTTGTGAATCTTTCAGATATGACTTTTTATTAACTCATATAGCTTTTTATCTTGAATTTTACAGTAACACTGCCCAGGTTTTAAAATAGTTTTCCAGCAGAGGGCACAATAGACCTTTAACTGAAGATAGGGCCTCTCTTTTAAACTGTTCTTATTCTTAACTTGTGCATTTGAACAGTTGTAAAGGCTGAGATCTTGTATGAAACCACTCTTGAAAGGAAGATATCAGCGATTATGGTGATAAGCTTTTCCAAGAGCTGTTTCAGAACATTGGATTCCTAAAGATAGGAGGTGAATCCTGGAATATAATTGAGTTCTAACATCCATTTATAGTCATCAGGGAATTCTTCCTTGCATTCAAGTGAAGTGGAATCTGATTAAAAATTACATCAATTGAAAATATGTTTGCTCTTCTTTCTGTTACCTTCATGATCATATATCAGTATTTTATCTGTCTCCATTAGCTCAATATCACTCTGGCTGACTAGTAAAAGTTTATGAATAATGGAGGGGTTGTAGGAAAAAAGATGCCAGATAGATCTCTTATCTATATTCAATCAGTTCTATGTTACCATCCATAGTTTTGCCTGCTAAGAGAAAAATATACAACTCACACTCTGAGGACATAATTTGGAGTACTGGAAATTAATCATCCTGTTTTGCCTTAAAATAATTCAATCTGACTAGCTCCCTGATTCCAGGTTAATATTTAGAAGAACAGAGGAAAATATTCTAAGCAGATTACAGCACCTCTTTTCTGAAGCTAAGTGGAGTTGGGCCTAAGCAGTTGGATTGGAAACATCTAGAGCAGGGGTGTCAAACTGGTGTCCCATGAGCCAGATGCGTCATGTGCAGGCCATGTCCATATCAGCTCTGCAAAGGGAAAAAAGTCACAAAACGTCATGTGAGGGCAACTTGACACCACAAGTTTGACACCCACGATCTAGAGAGTAAAAAGCACTGTACTGTACTAAGATGGGAGGTCTCCAGGAGTTCCAGATTAGGCTGGGAAGTTTAAAAAGTCCAGGAGAGTGCAATGACAAGCTATTATTATAGTAATGCTATCAAGAAAACTCAATGAATATATCTAAAAAGACTTTAGGATTTGAATGTAGTATGATATTAGCAATAGCACCTAGACTTATATGCCGCTTCATAGTACATTACAGTCCTCTCTTAAATGGTTTACAGAGTCAGCATATTGCCCCCAACAATCTGGGTCTTCATTTTACCTACCTCAGAAGGATGGAAGGCTGAGTTAATCTTGAGCAGGTGAGAATCAAACTGCCAAATTGCAGGCAGCCAGCAGTCAGTAGAAGTAGCCTGCAGAACTGCACTCTAATCACTGCACCACCGTGGCTCATATTGCTTTCATCTCTCTATATTCTATTTATCTCTCTATACTTTATTACTATTCTGCTAATAGAATGAAAAGGCATTATATGAATGAAATTATTATAATAGGATTTCTGGGATCTGGCAGCTAATTATAATGTTTTCCTAGTATATCATGCACATACGGAGGATTTTACGAATCGAAAGATTAAAAGTGGGAGGCGTGACTCTTTGATCTGGTAAGCAATGAAATATGCACAAAGCATATTTGTGAGACATGTAGAGACAAAAAAGGATTAGTTAACAGAATGTGTGCCTGTATGTATGCCTCTGTGTGTATATTGTGAAATACACATATATATATACATATATATCTACACGCACACACACACACACACACACACACACAAAACTCAGAGCCCAAATGGAATGCTTGGAACATTGTTTATGGGCAAGAAAGTGATATACAGACATACATTATGATTTCTTTTAAAAAAGAAACCAATTTAAATAGCAAGCAGGGAAGAATAAAATAACAATTGAAAATGTGTAAGAAGTTCCATTCTTCTGTTTGTGTGCAATGCAGGTGATGTATGTTCAAAAAGAATGGGACTTTGATTACAAACTCATACATGCCATTTTGTTGACTCTCCTTGCAGATCCCCCCTTCCCAGGGCATCCTTGACAAATGGGTATTCAGTCTCTAACATATCTGGTAACTGGTTCCTCTGTTAAACTGCTTTTTTCTTTTGCTCTTAACATTTAGTTAGCCTCTCTATAATTTAAATTCTAGACTCTGGGGCAATGGAGAACAAGTTTTATTTATTTTCATTTATTTAAAGCTTAAATATTTTATGACTGACATCCTTTGGCAAATTTGAAGAGTGTGATTATGTTCCCTCTCAGTTTTCTTTTCTTGTGGTTAAATATTTCTAAATACTTTAATTTTATCTTCACAACATTTGGGTTTTAGTATCCAGATCATCTGTGTTGCTGTTCTTTTTTCAACCTGACCCTGTCTTAATCTTTTTAAAATTGGGATACCCAGAACTGGACACAGAACTCAAAATGGAGTTGAACCAATAGAAAATAAAATAGAACATTTTTTTTTAGTATAATTAGGTGAAAGATTCTTCTGGTCCAGAAAACATCTACCTCTATCCATCTGTAAACTTCTTGTTTCAACAGTTCATGAAATTTATAATTAAGAAAACGTACATATACATATTCTTAACTGTTCACCCTGATGAAATACACACACACACAAAACTAAAAATACAGTCAGACCCTTCCTTCATTCAATTGACTTGGGAAGAAGAAGTAGTCCAAGATTTCTATATATTGATGATGCCACTGACTACAGAGGAGGACCTGATGGATTTCACCAACTTGCTGTTTTTTTAGAAGCAGGACTTTTCAGTAGTAGCATAAGCTCTAAGTGGGAAGAACAAATCAACCAGGATCCACTTCCCACTGACATTCACAGAGGCAATTAATATGATATATTTTAGTTGCTCAGCTTTCTCCACAGGTATTCATGGTGCGAATGCTATGTATGAATGCTGTTTTTACAAAAAAAAAAAGATTTTAATTGCAATAGTAAAAACAAATACAAAGTAAACCTGAAGAAAAAGAAAAATAGAATAAAAAGTTCAAAGAAAGGGAAAGAAAAAAGAAAAATATTTAAAGTGACTTCCTATCTTCATCACAACTATAAAGAAATATGGTAACTCTTCACTCATAAGAGCACAAACAAATAGTCTTTTACGTAATCTATCACTTGTCTATATACAAATCCATAAGGATTTTCAGTCCTAGTGTAAGTAAAAAAAGTGTAAAGGGTTACCAGAGTTTTATAGAAATGTGTCTTATTTTAAAGTTGGTCAAGCAAACCAACATATTCTTTCCTTTTATTTCTAATATGCTTGATCTTTAATTCATTCAGATGTCATAGGATTTGGTCTCTCTTCAATTTCAGCCTTTGAGACTTTAGCAAACCTCAGCTACTATAGGTGTAACATTTCTTGTTAATCTCATTCTATTTAAAAATATTCAATTTTTTAGCAAGGCACAGCTGGCAAAGATATTATAGTAGAAGTACAGTCCCAAGTACAGTGGATTTTTTTTTTTCTATTGTGCATGCATCAATTGGTGACTACTGAAATGCTATGCATACTACCATTACCTAGGAGTAAGCCTTAATGAATTGAACACATTTTCTCTGTGTAATAATATATGTTTGAACTCCATCCAGTGCACTCTTAATTTTTAAATTGAGAAGTATTCCACATAGTATTCAAGGCATGCAATACATACACTTGCCTGATTTTGATTTCAAAGAATGTGCCTGAATGGAACTTGAAACAAACAAGAAAAAAGACACTGCATCTCTTTGATGAATGAACAATTAAGGCCTTGCTTTTTTTTACAAAGCACTGCTGGAAGTTTAACCATACCTCTTCTTTCAAGCCTACTGCAAACAGGTAATTATATCTACAAGTCTACAGTTTTTTTAGAATAGCTGTAAAATGAGACATCAGATGGCTAGGCAACCTGCGGTGCATTAGTTCAATAGAAAGAAAAGGTTATTTTCAGAATTACTTTTTTCACTTTTGCTACTAATTATATATACTGGGGAAAGTAGCCCTCTAAGTACAGAATTCGGTCAATTCTGTAAATGCCTAAGATTATGTGTACCCAGCATGACATCACTGTAGCTGGTTGCCATAAATAGCCATCTTTTCTAAAATAGAGAGAAATGGTGTCTGAGGTTTTATGACTAGGTGTAAAAAAAAACCACCTATGTGGAAATGGGAATTGCTGTTATGTTTTGTAATATAGGCAATTATTATATATTATCCGATCTTTGTTTCAGAAGGGAGTAGTAGACTGAGAAAAAGACCATTTCTGTTAAAATAAAAAATGAATCCAGATGGCAACACTGAAAAGACATTTATTTTCCATGTTAAACAGAATATATTGTATGTCTCTCTGCTAAAAATCAAGAGAAGCTAGCTGAGATAATGGCAATATGTAGAGACTCCTATACATTTACTCCTTTTTATTATATTTATTATACTTTGCATTACACAAGAATTGCTGTTGTCATATTATTCTCATTATTGTATTTCTGATTGCTGCATTGGTTAGAGATAGAATTGGAACAATTGACTGACTTGTATATGGATGGATTTAAGTCATGAATCAATGCCATCTTAAAAAGCATATCATATACTATAGCTGTAACAAAAAAAATACTCAGGACTTTACTTATGAGGTAAGTTTTTATCTCTGATTTAATCCATAAACCTATTCAACATGGCACCAACTTATCTTGATGGTAGTTTATTCAGCTTAAACATTTGCAATATCTCTGTGTGTTTTAGGAATTCCTTTAGGAATTCCAGCCTTGATGAGGGATTTGAATATCTTCTTGGCTGTACTTAACTAACAGAGTAACATTATTTTGTATTTATATGTCACAGTATGTTTAATATAAGTTATCTATTCAATTATTGCTAGAGGCACAACCTGGGGGCAATTTTCAAATTACTTATATGATATATGTTTGCCCTACCCTTGTTCCATTTTTAATTGAAATTTGTAAGGTTAATGAAGTGTAATTGTAGTTATATATGAAAAATCTATATAGTGTCTTAAGCTATATTTGTAACTTACTTACACATATAGTCTCCTAGGCTACACTTGTAACTTTAAGTCCTAGTGGTAGTTACGGTCTCAGCTGCTTTTTGTAGCCTCTCATTCTTCTTCCGTACAAAATAATTGAAACTCCATGTGATTACCTATCTTTCTTGAGGAAGGAAAGACCCAGAACTGTAATTGTCAAGTTAGTATATTCTTTTTAAAAAAAATCAAAGAAAGTAATTAATTTAAAAAAAAAAACCTGACGCAACAAATCTGAACATTGCTGTTCTACCCACTGCTGCCTGTTGAATGGGATCTCCACCATCACCAAAATGTTTCCTACCCCTGATTAAGTGCATGCAGTTTATCAACAAGTAAGTACATTTATGTATTGATCATAATGTGTGGCTACCATACATGGATGTACTTTAATTGCCTCCAATTGCTTGAGAAAGGCAGGATTGTTTTTTTAAGCCAACAACAAATCTTTTGAGATTATATCCTCAGTTTCAGAATTCTGATACCAAATGACAATAGGCTTGTGTATAGCCTTTTTAGTTGTTTTTAAAGTTTTCAGACTTCATAGATGCAAGGAATATAACTTTTTGTTCCATTAATTTGGTTCATAAATCATGATCCAATCTTCTTTTGCTGAGGAACGTAAATATTGACAGGAAGTGACCATTACATTTGCCATTTTTTAAATAATCTGTTAACCTTCAGCAACAGATGTTCTGTGGTTGAGTTTGATTATAACTCCTGTTATCGCTAGCCAGTATGCAAAAAACTCATTAAAATACAATTCTTTTCAAATTATTTATTTTCTTCTGTCCCTGTTGTCTTTCTTAGCCATCGTGTAAATATGTTATGTTGCCTTGTTTCATTTTCTGCCTCTGCCAGCTAGAGAAGTTTGGCAATTTATGGTATCTTTTCTAGGAAGTACAAAATAACTAATCTCCCACTCCTAAAAATGACATTATCCTACTTACATCTACGAATTTTATTCATGTCAGTATAACTATTACAATAAAAAATAAGATATAGGATGTATTACACCTCCAAGGCATCTCCTTTTACATGGATAAAGAGAATATTACCCAAAGATTGTCAACTGTAATAACTATTATTTGATTATAAAGTATAAAACAGAATTATAAAACTTTAATACAAGAATTGTTATTGAACTGTGTTTATTTCCATATAGAAAAGTATAGAAGTGCACCGTTAAAGTATTTATGCCCCTAACTTAGAAGGAAACAATGAACTGAAGGTTTTTAATGTTTTATTTTGTTCAGTTGTATCCAGTTTTTGGAGAATGCCTGGACAAGTCTCTGCAACTTTCATGAAAAGGCTTTTTAGAAGTGGTTTATCATTGTTTCTTTGCTAAGACTGAGAGAAAGTGACTGGCCCAAGGTCACCCAGCTGGTTTCATATCCAAGGCAGGACTAGAATTCATGGTTTCTAGCCTTATACTTTAAGTATTGCACCATAATGGCTCTCACAATTGAAGTTAGGCTACGTTAAATGCAACATCTACCAGGTAACATAATGAGCTTTCATTGGCTGGCAGGACTCAGCTTAAAATACCACTGAAATATGTGTACCTTCTAAGATAAAAATATGCTTTCACTGTGGCAGTAAAATCCATTATGAAACCCTAGATACATGTGCAGTGCATTCAATAAAAACATTGCTCTATTTACATGTTTAGATTTCCTGTAATGTCAGAACACTCTCTCCGATCAGCAAAATCTACAGAATTTAACCTACATTAAAGGCTAACCTTACATCTTGCTTTCCCCATAAATGTTTTCAGTACTACAAATCCCAGAATTTCCTGACAGTAAGCCTGTTGCCTAGGCTAGCTGGAATTTTTTGGAAACTGGAGTTGCCACACGTCTGGAAAGCATTAGGGTCGGAAGGCTGCCATAAGATCATTAAACATCAATATTTATACAAAAGACTTAGAGGTAAATGCTTCCTTACTGTGTAAAGACAATGTGTATTGCATTCCTTATGGGATGCCGTTCATTAATTACTTGTGTTAATTACTTATATAAGCCCCACAGCTGCATATATTAAAGAGGCTAATCAACATGCTGGAACAGAAATCTGCCCACAAGTGCCATGAGGTGAACTCAGCCAATGCAACTAGACATGTTTTTCCACTCTGGAGAAGACTGAGTGAACTGGGTAACAAAACAAAAATATATAGGAAAAGGCTGAATCAAAGCAAAGAATTTTCTAATCCAGCATCCTTTTTTTATGGAATTGCCTTTGAGAAACTCACACACTGGCAACAATCCTTTTCTATCATTATTCTCCAGAAGAATATATCTGAAACAGTAACTTTGAGGAAAGTGAATTGTTATTTAATTTGTCAATGAACAAAAAGGGTGGCATTATGAGAGAGAGAGAAAAGTAGAATTCTGTCTATCTACTTTGTTTACAACATGCAGAATGTTATTTTCTAAAAAAAATAAAAAAACCCACTCCAACCTAACCCTAAAATGGTATAAAATCACACCTAAATATTCTGGATTTGCACCATTTAAGCTTTCCCTTGATCACTAAATGTTAGACTTGGACAAATGATACTTGCATTTTGGCAAAAGCACTTGTTTGTTTCTTAAGCAATAAGTACTGAATGAAAGAACATCTTGAGATATACATGCTTCAAGTGAGAATTTTGGGTTAGATGGCAAAGTTTGGAAAAATGGTTAAATTGTTCAACTTCAATTACATTTATAAAAACCCTTTATAGATTTTTTTATACTAATACCTAATATTAGTTCAGACCCAGACAAAGACCGATCTCTCTGGAGAAGGCTGTAATACTAGGAAAGAGAGAAGACAAGTGAAGAGCAACCAGCAGCAAGATGGATGGCTCTAGTGCTGAAAGACCTGAAGGATGAGAACATAGTGTCATGGAGATTATCTATATCAGTGGTGGAGAACCTATGGCATCCTTGCATAGGTGGGCACAAGTGCCATTGCCCCAGTTGAGCTCCACTGTGTTTCTCCATTCTTACTGTCATTTGCAGGAAAACAGAAGTTTGTGGGACTTAAAAAAAAAAGTTCAGTTAACCAATTGCAACTTCTCGCAAAAGAAAAAGGTATCTGCCTCTTTTGAGCTGCTGGTGTTGTGATGCCCTGCCTCCCCGCTGTCCAGCTGGTCTTCAGCTCTTCACCACAAACACAACAGAGAGAGAGTGAGACTTGGGCACTCGGTCTCTAAAAGGTTCACCACCAGTGATCTATATGGTTGCTAAGAACTGACAACAACTTGCTAACCCAACATATTCTATATGTTGCATACTATTATTGTCATTAACAACAACAGCAACAGAATTATCAACTTCTACAAAGTTCAGAAGACCTCCAGATATGCAACAACATATTTTAATTTTGTCTCTAGACTGATCATCCTGGACTTTCGATAGAGCTTTTGAAAGAAAAGCTTGCAAACTAAATATAAATAACATTCAATCTAAGCTAATATTTTTCTGCTCTTCAAAAGTTGGTTAGCTAATTGAACTCTAATAGTTAAGACAAAAATGATCATGATATTTTTTTTTCATTTTTTAGAATCAAATACTTTCCTTGAATATTAACATCAACATTTTCCTAGATGGGAAAACACTGGCTTTGAGTTTTATGTGCTTAGACTATCTAGATAAAGGTATAGATATATAGATATACATGATATAGATAGATACAATATAGCTATACAGTAGATACAGAAAATACAGATAGAAAAACAAAGTTATGAAAGTCTTAACTTGTAAAGGGCAAACAATTTTTTACTGAATCAAAAGATTCAGCATCTTTCTCTGGATGAAAGAAAGTCTATTGTTGCTGCAGCATTTCAAGCTAGCAATTTTAGGAAAAAAAGTTTGCAAGAGAAAGGGGAGTGGAATCCCCAACTCCAGACCACTAATAAAGGTAAATTGATCCTTGTAAGACCATTGATTACATACCCATCTTTGTGTGAATTGATAGCCACCATTTTTATCTCATGAATTTTTCATTGTTCCCTATTCTCTCTGTATTCATCAGCAGACATATTTCAATCTTATCTGATGAGCATTCTCTGCTCCAAAGGTAACTTTACATGGGAAGATATCTGTCCACTGTGGCACATTTTTTCAATATTTTCAGCATAATTAGGCTGTGTGAAAATTAAAAACATTCCTCTAGCAAGAGATATCAGTCAAAATAACTCCTACTGGGAGGAAAAATATCCCCCTCTAGTTTAGCCACGATCACTGTTTTGTTCTTTTTGAAAAGTACAAAACAATTGAGTTAACCTAAGTTAACTTATATTTAGCATCATGCTACAGTAATGCCTTTCTCCATAACCAGAATAATACCAGTACAAGGCACAGAAAGTAAGAAAGAAATAGTAAGCCAAATAAATTAAGACATTGGTTAAGAAATATAACTAAATTTAATTTATATAAATGGCATTCACTAAACTGGTCTGTACCCTTTTCTCCTTGCAAACCAACTTTTCTTTTATCATATTAATTC